>OY718805.1:8328800-8366451 GCA_963070105.1 Litomosoides sigmodontis | reverse complement strand
GCATAGAATCCTGACTGTTTCAGGCTACTTTAGGCCATGTTAGAATCAAATTTCAATTTGTTAATTAAGCATGAAATGATCAGAATCTCTCTCATCTCTCTCATCCAGCCATACAAACGATTGTTCTTAATTTTTCAGCCGTACATTTTAGAATTTAGTTTTTTTTTTTTGTTGTTGCAAGAAAAAAAAAGTGACGCAACGGTTTCGATGCTCTCGTAGGCTAATCAGTAAAAGAAAAGCAAAATTGATGAAAGAAAAAAATTTTTCTTTTATTTGCCTAAAAATTGTTGCTCTAATTTTGAATTTTTTCTAAAATACAGTATTAAAAAAATTCCTTCCCAATTATTTCAACTATTGTCCAAGGTTTCATAAATGAAATTTTTTTTTTGAAAAATTTCCTAAAATTATTCGCTTCCGTCACATTATCCTGCTGTCAATGTAGGAGAAGGAGAAGCAAATGCTAAGGCATGTAATTGCAGTGTGTGAGAAGCTTTTTTATTTTTGATTTTTTTGAGGACAATGTGTGTGTGTATGTGTGTGTGTGTGTGTGTGTGTGTGTATGTGTGTGTGTGTGTGTGTGTGTGTGTGTGTGTGTGTGTGTGTGTGTATGGTTCTATGATTTTAACCATTAATTTTTCTTTCACTTTTTTTCCCACACAATATCATTATTATCAGTAACATATGGCAGATAAAATGAAAAAGCTTTCGCATTGCTTCTTCCTCCTCTTCTTCATTTCGTTTTTTTTTGTCTTTCATAAATTTAGATATATTTAAATATTTAAAGAAGTCAATGAAGCATTAAAAGAGAAGGCTTATTTGCTAGGGACTATTATGCTAAGCCCATTTCCAGTACTTTGATAAAAGAGGAAAGCGATAGCAAAAATGATTAGTAGAAATCGAAAAGCTATGATTAAAAAAATTCTCAGTGTTTGTGGATGAAAATAGATTAAAATTTAAAAAAAAAAAAATTAGAAAGAGTGCGGAAATTTTTTGCTCGATTTTTTTTTGCAAACAAAATAGTAAAATGAATGAAAGAAAAGTAAAGTGGAGAAGGAGAGAGAGAGAGAGAGAAAAAAATTAGGATAATTAAACTTAAACCAATACAATTTGTTGCACATGCAGCATTTATTAATTTAAAAATTAGTGCATTTCTCCTATTGCAATTGTACATAAGGGAATTCACATGTAAAATTCAATGCATGCATCGATGTAATCATTGGGCTATAATCTTTTTTTTTTGAAAATATGTCATATTGACAAATAAAATATGTATCACATATTTCACAATTAATCAATAAATTGAGTCTAATTCCATCCTAATTTGCACCAAATTAATAAATTGAATTTGGCACATACTGATTTGCATAGACTCAACAAATCGAATTGAATATGTGCTAATTTGCATAAAATCAAAAAATCGAATTTTGAATTTGTTAATTTGCATGCAATTAAGAAATTAAATTTATATATGTTAATTTGTATGAAATCAATAAATCAAACACTGCATATGTTAATTAAACAAATGGTATTTCAATTAGCAAATGTGACGGCTGGGTGCAGTAAAGGTATGTGCAATCTGTGTTCATGTAAAAGAAAGACCGACATGAAATGTAAAATTTAATTACTCCTCCCGTTTTAATATGCATTAAGGTGAAAGTAAAAATTTTACTGTTCTTACATTCGAAAGAGTAAAATAATTTTCTATTACATTATATATATATATATATATATATATATATATATATATATATATATATATATATATATATATATATATATATATATATATATATATATATATATATATATATATATATATATATATATATATATATATATATATAGGTTAATTAAAAGAAGGAAGACATTTATCGCTTTCCTTTTTTCCATCATTTCTTCAAAGTAAAGAAGGAGAGAGAGAGAGAGAGACAGAAGTCTTAATATTAATAAATATTTGAATTAAAAAATATTTGAATAAAAGTATACAATAAAATATTATAGAGCATTAAAAGAGAACAACAATGAAAAATGAGATCACACAAAATAATATTATATGCAAAGTCGCCGATCATTCCGCTTAGAGCAAACTTTATAATTCATTAATGAATAGCGGTTTTATCGACTTCTCAAACCTTTTCGCTATCATTATTGCTATGCTTCCTTTATTCTTTTTCTTGCTTTTGTGCAAACAATTTTTTGCACGGCTTCAATTTCACGACTTATTAATTCATATTTGAAGTTGAACTAGTTCGAATATTAATAAATACATAGTGTATACTAAACGGTAGAAATTAAAATTTTTTAAATTTAATTAAAATCACTGATATGTTGTAGGATGCTTTCCAGTAAAGAACTGTTGCAAGGCATTACCGATGGATTTTTAATATTTCTATATTTTGAATTCAGTATAACATTTAGAAAAAAAGAATTACTTGCGATAACGGAATGACAAAAGTGCTTCAAAGAAAAGACAGTTTAATTTGAATGTAACAAGTTTGAAGGAATGGAAATTTATAATATTTAAATAAAAGAATAACAGAGCAGGCTTACAGTAATACTTTCATATAGCATTTTAAATCACCAATTACCGTATTTGCAAGAATTACATTTGAAATTTAGTATTCACGTTAATATTCAATGAAGCGAAAATTTTTGTGCCATATTTTAGGCACCTATAAATTTATGGAAAAACTATACAGCGTATAATGTAATAAATGTGATAAAACGAACTACTTTTTGTCTTTCTTATTTATTTCCAAGAAATAATTAAATAAACTATGAAGAAAATATTTGAGTAAGAAGGAAAGAAAGTGCAATGCAAATGGATATATCGACAAGCACTTTATTGATTTATTTATTAATTTATTTGTTTTATTTGTTTATTTACTTATTTATTTATTTATTTTAATTATTTACTTCTTTATTTATTTATTTGCTTGTTTACTTACTTACCTACTTACTTATATATTTATTTATTTATTTATTCATGTGTTTTACTTATTTTGCCATTGTTATTATTATTATTATTATTATTATTATTATTATTATTATTATTATTATTATTATTATTATTATTATTATTATTATTATTATTATTATTATTATTATTATTATTATTATTATTATTATTATTATTATTATTATTATTATTATTATTATTATTATTATTATTATTATTATTATTATTATTATTATTATTATTATTATTATTATTATTATTATTATTATTATTATTATTATTATTATTATTATTATTATTATTATTATTATTATTATTATTATTATTATTATTATTACTATTATTATTATTATTATTATTATTATTATTATTATTATTATTATTATTATTATTATTATTATTATTATTATTATTATTATTATTATTATTATTATTATTATTATTATTATTATTATTATTATTATTATTATTATTATTATTATTATTATTATTATTATTATTATTATTATTATTATTACTATTATTATTACTATTATTATTACTATTATTATTACTATTATTATTACTATTATTATTATTATTATTATTATTATTATTATTATTATTATTATTATTATTATTATTATTATTATTATTATTATTATTATTATTATTATTATTATTATTATTATTATTATTATTATTATTATTATTATTATTATTATTATTATTATTATTATTATTATTATTATTATTATTATTATTATTATTATTATTATTATTATTATTATTATTATTATTATTATTATTATTATTATTATTATTATTATTATTATTATTATTATTATTATTATTATTATTATTATTATTATTATTATTATTATTATTATTATTATTATTATTATTATTATTATTATTATTATTATTATTATTATTATTATTATTATTATTATTATTATTATTATTATTATTATTATTATTATTATTATTATTATTATTATTATTATTATTATTATTATTATTATTATTATTATTATTATTATTATTATTATTATTATTATTATTATTATTATTATTATTATTATTATTATTATTATTATTATTATTATTATTATTATTATTATTATTATTATTATTATTATTATTATTATTATTATTATTATTATTATTATTATTATTATTATTATTATTATTATTATTATTATTATTATTATTATTATTATTATTATTATTATTATTATTATTATTATTATTATTATTATTATTATTATTATTATTATTATTATTATTATTATTATTATTATTATTATTATTATTATTATTATTATTATTATTATTATTATTATTATTATTATTATTATTATTATTATTATTATTATTATTATTATTATTATTATTATTATTATTATTATTATTATTATTATTATTATTATTATTATTATTATTATTATTATTATTATTATTATTATTATTATTATTATTATTATTATTATTATTATTATTATTATTATTATTATTATTATTATTATTATTATTATTATTATTATTATTATTATTATTATTATTATTATTATTATTATTATTATTATTATTATTATTATTATTATTATTATTATTATTATTATTATTATTATTATTATTATTATTATTATTATTATTATTATTATTATTATTATTATTATTATTATTATTATTATTATTATTATTATTATTATTATTATTATTATTATTATTATTATTATTATTATTATTATTATTATTATTATTATTATTATTATTATTATTATTATTATTATTATTATTATTATTATTATTATTATTATTATTATTATTATTATTATTATTATTATTATTATTATTATTATTATTATTATTATTATTATTATTATTATTATTATATTATTATTATTATTATTATTATTATTATTATTATTATTATTATTATTATTATTATTATTATTATTATTATTATTATTATTATTATTATTATTATTATTATTATTATTATTATTATTATTATTATTATTATTATTATTATTATTATTATTATTATTATTATTATTATTATTATTATTATTATTATTATTATTATTATTATTATTATTATTATTATTATTATTATTATTATTATTATTATTATTATTATTATTATTATTATTATTATTATTATTATTATTATTATTATTATTATTATTATTATTATTATTATTATTATTATTATTATTATTATTATTATTATTATTATTATTATTATTATTATTATTATTATTATTATTATTATTATTATTATTACATTATTGTCATTATTGATATTAATATCGCACTTAAATAATACAATATTGCTGATTAAAATACGAATAGTCGAATATTTGTTATTTAAAACACGAGTGATGAAATGTTGTTAATAAATTAAATAATCAAATTATTTCAATTTCTCTATTTCCGAACATTTAAATGTAAAGGAAGACAAGAACAGGTCTGTGCAATACTGGAATTAATTTAGTTTTTCTTCGGAAAGAAATGCTAAGTGATTGATGTAATTATTCTTCTCAGTTAATTTGCACATTGGAAAATCATTTTTTGTGTGCGCCTGATGTGAAAAGAAAGTGTGAAGAAAGAGGAGGAGACAGGAGAAGAAAGATGAAAAGATTGTGTGCAAGCTTCACTACAAATGACGCGAAAGAAAAAGAGTGGAAATGAAAGTTTCCTACTTCCTTCATTTTTTTAAATTAATCATTGTAGTTTATCGATTTACGGAAGACTGTTGTGGAACTGTTGAGTAATAATTTCATCCCAAAAAGAATGCATTCTTGTCGAAAGACTTTTTTTTTTTAAAAAAGCAAAAAATTTTTATGATTCATTCAATTAGTAAAATATCCCTCAGTTTTTCACCTCCTGCAATATCAAAATATCAAAAAATTATTCGTCATCGAAGCAACAGCAACAAGAAACGAAAAAAAAAGGCACTGCGCAAAAATGTAAAATGTAACGAACATGGAAAAAAAAGAGGAAATTGAAGAAATAAATGAGTAATGAATATACACTTTTTCTTTTTAAATTTTATATTTTGAAAAATTTGTCGAATGAATTTTCATTTTAGTGAATTTATTACAAACAATGAGAGAAATTCTTGTTGCAATATATTTTTGATAATTTTAAAATCAAGGGTTATAATTGCATTTGAAATGAGAGAAAGAGGTGAAAAACGTGTCCATCATTTCTTTTTCGTTGCATTAACAATAAGCGCATTTATTGTACATAAAGCTTTCATTCATTTTTTACAATTATTCAAATTATCCCATTCCTCCCTGCTGCACCATCAAATAAGGTAAAAAAAAAAGTTATTTTAATTCTTCTTTTTTTTTGACTTATTGCACAATAAAAAGAAAACGATGAAATGTATAATTGGCTGAAGTAGGAATTTTGGATGAGAAAACAGAGAGATTGATAATTTTCAACTAATAGGAAAATACACAACAAGAATGGAAGTAAAACTTCGAGAACAGTAATTTCAGTAAGCATGATGAATTGCAAAATGAAATTTAACAATTTCGTTTTGCAGTGAAAAATCGTGCAAAAATAAAATTAGAAAGATGAAAGCAAAGCGCAAATTCGATATAAATTAAGCAAAACGATGAGAAATGCTAAGGTGAAAAGGATGAAATTAAATGTATTTGTGAAATTTGAAATTTCTAGGAGTATGAAAAAAAAATGGGAAATTCATCATTTTCTGACTCATCAAATAGCTGCACAAAATTACACTCTGAATTAATGTTTGAAAAAAAATTGCATTATAATTAAGTATATAGCGAAAATTATCTTCGAATTAGCAACTCGAAGAAATTGCATTTTACTATTCAACATCTTCTAGCTTACGCTTAAATGAATTTTAATGAGAAGACCAAACACGCGAAAAGTAATTAAAACGAATTCAGGAAGAAATAAAAGTTGGAAGAGATCTCTTACACAACTCTTTAGTACTTACTATTTTGGAAGGCAATAAGACAATAAAGTGATGCACACTTTTTTCAGCATTTATTAAAAAATAACTGTGAGACTAAATTTGTTTCCAGCGGTCATTGAAATGAATAAAATAAGAAAGAAAATGAATTTCATTCGCTCAATTATATTAAAGTAGGAAATTAAAATTCCAAAATTCCATTCATTCTTTTTAATGTCTAAAACTAAATGAAGCAAAAATTTGCGAAATTAAATGCAGCAGCAACTTCCAGCAAATGAACCAGAAGGAAAAGATTGAAGTGACGAAATGAATTTCTCGCAGCTTTTGCACGTAAGCACATTTTACGTTTGCGTTGACGTAAACTTAAAACAAACGTATTACAATAAGAGATTAAGGCTAACAACAAATCTGGCAAATCTTTCTCTTGAAAATAAACGGAAACAATTCATTATTAGGACATATTAACAGCAATCGAAAATCACTGTTATTTCAGTGAACAGACAACTCAATTAATTGTTGCTGCGTGGGATTTGGCAGATGACGTAAAGTAAAAGAAATGGTGGAGTGAAATTGACATTGGAAGAAATAGTACTTGTCGATTTATGCGTATTTTTAATTAGCAGCAATTGCAATTATGGTAAAATGGTAAAAAAAATTTCGATAAAATTTTTGCAGGAAATTTAACTGCGAGAGTGCTTCTACTAAATTAGATATGAAATAAAAAAAAATTTAGTGTTTGCCGCTTTTTTATTCTGTGGTATTCGAAATTGTTCAAAAAAATGTGCAACAAAATTAAGAAGTCAAAAAACCAAATTCATTACACCTGTATTTAAATTAATTAAACTAACACAAAAAAGGAAAATGTTAATATGGAAGTAAATTAGAAGAAAAACGAATTGTACGATTCGATATTATTTTCTAGTTCATGATTTGCTTCGCTCTCAATGATTTTGATGTTTAATTTAACTAAATGAATGAATGAGACGGGATAAAATTGATTTTTAATATTAGTAATTGCTAAATGCTGTTTTCAATTAAACACATTTCAATCAAATACCTAATTAAGTTATTCAAGAAATTTTAGGAAAAGTTTTGCATCAGTATAAAATAAATTAGTATAATTTTACTCAAAATTTCCAATTGTATAAAGCTTGGACGAGTGTTCAGTTCCACAAATTAAGAATATTAGTAGTAATTAAACGATTCCATTATCGGAGATTGCTAGATCATTAAATTCACTTTATGTTTGATGTGTCTTACAGTAGACCGGATGACTATAATTATAAATTTGAATGGCATGCAGCAAAAATTTGTCAAAATTTTGGTAGATTAAAATTAAAAGAGATGATTGAATCGCAAGTAGCCAAAAATTCTTCAATAATTCGGCGCATTACTTGCAATAATAGAAATACTTCTAGAAGTTTACGCTAATGCGATGAAATAACGGTAAATGAGATATGAGCAAGTTGCACATTTTAATTACAACATTAACTAATTACTATTTAACTTTCTAACTAATTGTCGAATACAAAAATAATATGAAGCAAATTTTATTTTAAGGCAAAAAAAATTTTTTACCAAAAATAAACCTACGAAACTATCTTGGGAAGTGAGTGAATGAACAAATAGTGTTTGGATAGATGGAATGAATTTATATTTCGTAATTTATTCAATGGCCTCGTTTTTTCTTTTTTTTTTTTCATTTCCAAATGACCAAATGACCAACGATTATTTTGCTTCGTTAATTTTTGCCTTTTAAGTTTTAATTTATGAAAAGTTTTTTCAAAATATTTATGGGAAAAGTGCAGTGATAGGAAATGTAAAAATTGGAATGAAATGAAAACAAAACTGTTGTACCATAATTTGTAGAGTAAGTTTAAAATTCAAATAAAAAAATATCTTTCGTAAAACTTTAATAACTTTAAGAGCAATAAAAAAAAAATACCATCTTTTTGTTGAAATGTTACACAATTCGTTGTTTTCACGCAAATTTTATTAATTTCAATGTCAAAATTAGTAGAATAATTGGTTTAATTTTGATGCAAAAACAAAAAGCTACCATTTTAAAAAATGAAAATGATCCATTTTTTCCTTCAACTACTACTAGGAAATTTATAATTTTTTAATTTTTAACATCTATTGTAATTCATTTCGTAGAATTTGATTCAAATTATCTCAATTCATTTAGTCGTTGTGGAAAATTTCCATGCTTTCCCAATTTCGTTAAAATGATCAAAAAACTATGAACTATTTCATATGATTGCTGCTTAAATTAGCAATCACCACAGCACGAACTATTTTTTTTAATTATTTTCTTAATTTTTTTCCCCACTGATTGAATGGAGTAAAATTTAATTACAGCTATCAAATTATGGGAATGAAATTTTGCACAGAGATATGAGGAACGGGTCAATTTTACTGCAAATTGGGTAACAATCTGAAATTACTACTATAACTACAGTAGTAATTATTATTATTATTAAAACAATTATAACGAGAAATGATTTCAACGGAGTTGTGCGTACTGTAATTGATATATTTCATATCAATTGTGTGTTAAGAATTAAAATATGAAACAAAAATGTTAAATGGTGAACTGATGCAACACATGGAAGTGTAATGTGTAACAATAAGCAAAATTTTCAATTTAAATACTTTTACATGCATTCCCCATAGAGTGACATTAAAATGAACGGATCAAGGTGTGCATGGCAATAATTAATTACAAACCTGTATTTTGTTAGATGAGGTAACGAACCCACTCTGAAATACTTTTGTAATAATTGAATAATTGCTGTACAGTACTGAATGACACAATGATTAACCGTAATATTGCTAGCAACAAATACTACAAAATGAATTTTCATTTATTCGATTGAAATTACGAACAGTGTGTTCCAAAATAGCAGCTAGCACGAATGATACGAAAACTTGATTTACCAAAGGTGAATAAATATCGTCTAATTACATGAAGCAATAATGGTAAATAATCGTCCAAAACAAAATAAGACATGAAAGAGAAATAGCAAAAAATGAAAAGTTGAAATGTGAAATGTGAAGAAAATCAAAGCGAAACAAGAAGGAAAGAGCAGAAAACAAAGAAAAAGGAATGGAAAATAGTAAAGTGCGTAAATTATTTTGAATTAAAATGATGAAAAATGAATGAAGAAATTGACAGCAAAAATACACCACGAAAAAACATTGGTGTAAAAAAATTAATTTCAATTTTAGTAGCAAATTTACTACTGCAAATCGTTTTCGGATGAAAGAACAATACGAATTCGTTTGTGAATTATTAATCCGAATGAAATATATGGAACAAATGATTGGACTTGCTTTTTTTTTGACTCAGTAATTATGTTTTACGAAAGTTTTACACAAAATTCCACTTCATTCAATTAAAAATTCAACAAAATTTTCCAATTTGTGTTAGACTGTACATGAAATACACCAGTGCAGAGCAGTAGGATAAAATTGTAGTTCACAAATATTTCAAATGCCTTTTGAATAATCACCAGAATGTGCACGTTTAAAAAAAAAGATAGTCATTTATAAAGAGACGGAAAAAGCTGAAACTATCCATTCAAATAATAATTGCACCTTTTGAAGATTATAAACAAAGTTAATCAGCGAAGCAAAATATTAAAAATTAAGTTTGTATGCAAAATCAGTACATTTTTTAATTTTTATAAATTAGGTCACTTCGTCGTATGCTTTGCGCTTTTTTTTGTTTTTTGTGCATTTTCCAAAAATTCAATTTTTAATAATTCTTTTTCTGTATGTTTGTGTATGTTCGTTACAAATACTTGAATTAGGAATGTCGAAAAAAAAATAATTGAATTACGAATGTTGGAAATAGAAAAAAAAACAAATGGAAAAAAAATCGGGCAATGCGTGACCGTAAAAGGGAGTGATCGATAAGCGAGAAAGAATCATTTTGAAATGACATGGAAGGGAATGAAATTGTGTTGCTTGATGAAAAGTTCAATTTTTATGTGACAAATTAACGATGATATTTTCGACGATTAAATTGCGCTGAATAGAAATGTTCAAAAAGCGCTCGAGAAGAAATTAAACTTTGCATGAAAATAATGAAAAAAAAAGAAAAATAAACTTAGAATAAATGTACACTTAAATAATTGGGAAAAAAGCGAAAGGTAACAAATAACAGATTTCATGCCGTTCCTCATATTTAACAAAAATAAATAAATTATGTGAAAAGCGTAATTTATTTATAGCACTAATGAGCTAACTAATTTACCACGAAATTAACTAACAGCATTTTGGAAGTGGAAGGAAATTAGGTCATAGAATGATTTTGTGCAATCCTTTAATTTTTCGCCTCAACTACTATTGCATTCTTGAAGTGTCGAATTGAGTGCAAACAATAAGAGGAAATTGTCATTTTAAAGAGTTCATAGATTGAAATTTTGGCAATGATGCAAGAGTTTTTGATGAAATTCTCAAGAGATTTAAAATTTTACATAACTTCAAAGAATAGCATTTTTTTTTATTTTGTCAAAAATAATTTCCATTTTAATCTTGATGATAATTAAATAAATTTAATAATTGAGTGAGTGAGTGTAGAAAAGTTAAAAGTACAGTTTTATGTTAATAAATGAGGGAAATAACTTACTGTGCTTTCCGCTCCCTTCTTTCCGGATCAAGGGTGATCGATGATGAACCGCATGAGCACACACCATAGAAGACATAATCAGTCCACGACCAAGCAGAATCCATCATCCTTTTTAGACTTCAATTATTGCGACATGAGAATGGTTGCCTGGTTGAACTAAAATTCATACTGTAACTCGTTAATCAGCCTGAAATTATAAAATTAATTAGACAGAAAATAATGGAGAAAAGCAAAAAAGAAAACATATGAAAAAGTAGCATTGTGATAGTAGCAATTTTGAATAAATTAATTTCAAAACCTTTATGACTAGTATTTTGAAATTAAAAATAAAAAAAAAGCTCTCATATAGTTGTGCCTTATGCAGCCAAAATCTTATATAGTTAAAATTAAACAGTAGATGTAATAAATATGTGCTAATATTTTATTGCTGCTAATTAGAGTGGTTAGTTATTAGTGTAATTATTCAACAAATGAGGTAAATAAATATATCCAAAATTTGCTATGTGCCGTCTGAATACTTCGTTCAACTATCATCTCTAGAATTTATTCATTTCCTCTTACATTATTTTATCTGGCTAAAAGCTAAAGAAAAAAGAAATGAAATAACAATCTTCACAAATATTTTTTTTTTTTAAAGAATTGCTCATATTATTTTATCCGGCTAACAGCTAAAGAAAAAAAGTGAAATAACAATCTTCGCAAATATTTGTTTTTTGTTAAGAATTACACCAAACGAAATCGGATAGCATGACAATAGTTCAATATCAGCTAATTTCCTTTTTTTTTTAACAAAAAAATAATTAAGGAATAAATCAGACGATAAAACAGCGAAGGCATTGATAAAATTCAGTGAGTAAAAATGATTAGTGTATAAAATGGTGGAAAAATTATGAAATAAAAATGAGAAAAAAAAAGGAATAAAAAAACGGAAACAAATATCCTCGCAGATAGCGTACATTGTATATACGTTGAAAAAAAAACTGTACGTCTTAAAAATTCAAACTTCTCATGCTAACTGCTAAATGGCATTAGAATTTCGAGTTAACCGAAAAGGATTGTTTTCAGTGCATCGTCAATAACAGTATTTGGATTAATTTACTTACAACATTTTAATCATTCGTACTTAGCTAATTAATGAATTAGTGTGGGTAATATTTAATTCTATTAGCTTTGATAATTTCACCTATCAATTTCATACATATCACACTTATCAGAAAAGCTTTGGATGTGCCGCATAGAAAATAATAAGTTTTACACTGTAAAACGCAACTGTTTTTTTTCGTCATTTATTCTTTTTTTCTCCTTAAATTAAAAAAAAAGAAGTGTTCTATAGGTGCATATTTTTCTGGAAGATTTCATAAATTTCGCTAATTGCAAGGTTTTCGTTTTTTTTTATTTTGAAAAAACATGAAAATGAAAATGAAAAGAAAGGAGCAAAAAAAGCATTCAAGAAAAGAAAGGGATAAATTAGTAAAAAAAGCAATGGAACATTTAAAGACAAAGCTAACGATAAATAACCGTTTGAACATATTTCATGAAATTTTGAAAAGAAAAAAATTTCACGAAAATTAATTGCTAAGCATAAAAAATGAAGCATTTCATTTGGCTCACATTGTACTTTTGCTTGTTATTGTTTGTGCTAAAAAAACAGAATGGAAATTAATAGTTAGAAATGGGAGGAAAAAATAGAAAACATTTTTAAATTTCACAAAACTTTCGTGATGAATTCAAAGTGGATTTTTAAAATTTTAAAATATTCGAAGTATTCACAAATGCTAGAGGCATTTTTTTCCGAATCGTTCAAAAACTAAATTCACTTTGATAAAACATTTGATCATTTTTCTTTGTCATTTTCACCATTCCTCAAAAATCATTTCTACCTCAAATATTATAGGAATAGCAATATATTAATTACATAATGAATAATGATAGAGAATATTGGTATAGTTATAAATGACTGTAATGAGTGGAAATTGAGCAAGCGAACCGTCTCACCCAAAAATTTAGCTATACAATATAGCGACAGGCAGAATCAAAATTTCAATTTGAAATACTTGTTCATCATTTAAATCCTTAGTTGTTTCCGGAGAAATTCAACGAATTTTTCGCTATTAATGTAGACGTAAATGTATGTGCAAAAATGAATTGTAAATGAATTAATCAAAAATATTGAAAAGATAATGTTTAAATTTGTGATTAATTACGGAACGACTTTGCCGATGCTTATTTAGTTGAAAATTTCAAAGCACTTTTTACATTTATCCAATAATGTAGTTAGTATTATAAAATTAGTATTATAAAAAAATTAGTATTATAAAAAAAATGTAAATTAGTATTATAAAATAATTCTTGCAAAAAAGAAAGCCCGCAAACTGTGCAAATGGAAAAATTAAATTACTAAAAATTATTTATTAAACAAGAAAATTAAATTATGAAAAAATTTATTAAAAATTATTAAAAAAAAGTAAATTAGCATTAGGACATTTCGAAATAAGGTATTATTTCTTTTTTTAGCAAAAAGAATGAAGCCGGTGGTGCTGGTTCTAATTATCCCAATTATTCGAATGATTTTAATCACCTAATTTTTCTAATTATTCTAATGTTGTAGTCGGTCCAATTACATTTACGCTTACTTTAACTTGTGAGGACAAAATTTTGCTAAAAAAAGAACAAAAAAACAAGGAATCGTAATTTTTGAGAGAAAAGGAAGAGAGAAAAAGGGAATATCTATGAGAAAAACAAATTTTGATTATCTGCAAAAATAATAGCATATGAATTAAATATGACGAAGGAAGACGTAATATAAATAGGTCAATGCCATTGGCAAAAAGAATTAAAAAAAAATCACCGTTGGTGACACAAATTTTGTTAGCAAAAATTTTTATTACGCAAATTTTTTTAATAATTTTTTTTGCAAAGGAGTACATCATCTTCTCTTCAAATTTTGAGAAACGTCAAAAATTATTTGCAATTTTAATTTGCATTTTTTTTTTTAAATTGAAAATGTTAGAGATGGAAAAAGAACTTCCAGATAAAAAATTGAAAATTTCAAAAAAAAGTGGTTTGTTTTTTTGGTGAAAAATGATGGTGAAAATATGCATGCTATCTAAAATTTTCGTAAAATTTAAATGAAACTCAGGTTGCAAAAATTTCCTCAATTTAAAACGAAACAAAAAGCTAAATAAAGTGATGATTTCAACCAAAATTATATAAAAAATGTCACTGTGGATTTCCTTGATTTTCAGTTTTTTTTTTTGTTTTGCCTTAGAAACAGAAAGATTTAAGAAATCTTAGAACTGACCTATAAAATGAATTTATAGAGAAATGTGGAAAAGTCGGGAAATTGAATGGATCACATTTCAGAAGAAAAAGAAAAGGATTGTGTTAGAATTGTTTGGAACGTAACGATCAGTACGACCTTATTTAATTTTTAGGTGTGGTATGATTAGAGATGAGAAGTAACTGCAAATTTACAATTTTAATTTCTATGGTAAATTTTGCGAGCGAAAAAGGAGCGATTTGATTTTCATTTGTCATTATGAATGGCAACAATAATTAATTGATTTTGAAATCGTTACATTTATGGGAAATTCGATTTTGAAAAGAGCATTGATAATACGGAGAAGAAACTTGTAGTGATCACAATAATATTTTTTAATAATAAAACGTAACAATAATCTGCTATATCAAAATTTTCCAAAAATTTTCAAACGAAACAAATGGAATTCAGAATTTTTTTCTGTTCTGTTTCCTACCCCATAATTTTTTTGTCCAAAAAAAATTGACTTACTATATTTTTCTCCTTGATATCATTATTTCTCCTTTTTAGTATCATTGAAGTTATTTTCCTGTTTTAATTATGAATCGACTACCATTGCTAAAAAAATTTGAATTTAGAAATTCCATTACCAAAAATACATTCGTCTCATTCACACATACTAGAAAATGTTTTTATTTTGTTGACATTCCGATAAATGTTATTTGAGACATAGAGGATAAAAAGATGAATTATTCCAATGATTTTTTTTTGATTAAAAAAAATATATTTTAATGAAGTAATATTTTGCCACTCTCTTTCTTCCTTGTTTACATCTCTCTATCGCCCCCGCTCTATCTCTCTCTCTGTCCATGTCTCTCTCATTTGAGCAAAAAATACTCAAAATAATTTCATTAGAAGAAGAATTTTACTAAATTTTTGCTAGAAATCATTATTTTCTCTAGTCTAACGAAAAAATTTAAAAAGCGAATGCGACACAAAATATGGATTAACCCCCCCCCCCCCCCACTCCCCATCTCCCCTCTTTCCACTCTCCAAAAAAAGAAAAATTAACTAAAAATAAAATAAACGGAAAAAAATACAAAGCAGATAATTTAATTTAAACTTCATTTTGCATAACGCAAAAATTAAACATAATCTTTTTTAACAAATTTAAACTAAACAAATAAATTATCATTGCATGCAAGTTTTCATTTCGATCATTCACTTACACATATCACTGTAATTTACATAAATGCATGAAATACAATAATTTATTTTTAGCAAATTTACGAAAACGAGTAATTGAGGAGGAGTAATTCATTTTAACCGAAAAAAATTGGCAAATCGAACACTTCGTAGTGCGGTAATATGTCAATCAATCGGTTAAATAAATGACACATTTGCTTCGATACGGTCACTTTGTGCATCGAAAAGATTTTGTGTAAGAATAAAAGAAAAAAAAACGAAAAAAAAGAAAGTGCTCTTCTTTTTTTTCAAATTACAAAAATAACTTAAACACTAAACAACTATTTTTTTTTCAACTATTTTTACACTTTTTCCCGTTTTTATCTTTTCACAGATCCGGAAAGCCTACAATTAGGTGTGTCTATTTGAAGTGATTTTTTAAATTTGAAACTTCCGAGAATTTTTTTTTGTTCATCGCATTTCAACTGCTGCAGCACGATTAATTTAGCTTACTGTTCTGTAAGTATTAATTGCTGCACTATAATTATTATCTTACTGTATTTCAATTATTAACTACTGTACTACAATTATCATTGTTATAATGAAGGTAATTGTAATTATTGAACAACGAAAAAATCCACACGCTTCTTCTTTTGGTAATTTTACAATGCATTTTTGCATTATCCGATCGTTTCTGCTAATTTCATGTATTACTGAGGGGAAAAAATAGGAAATGTGCTGTTGTTCGTTTTTATGCTCTAAAAATTATGCGCTTTTTTGTTTGAAAACTTGAAAATCAATAATTTAAATTAATTGTAAAATTGATGTTTGCAAAATTTTGCAGTGAATAAGGCGAAGCTATAGAGAGAGGACAAAATAGGATGGCAAACAAACATATGCATTGGGTGCAATTGAAGTGGCAATGTTCTTTAATTCAAAATTGTTTTCAAGCAAAAAAAAAGAGAAACCCAAAATTTGTGTCATTGATTTTTCAGTGACATGAAAAAACGTAAATTGCACTGAAACGGCGCAATAATTCACTTATATTTGAAAAAAAAAATAAAAAAAAAGTCCTTCACTTACTTATCTTACTTTAGGTGCATCAGCAAAGTTTGAAAAAAGTGAACGAAGTTGGAAAAAAATGAAATCGAACAAGGTTATTTGGAAACGAATACCATGCCATCCAGTGCTCAAGAAATTTTCGATCGCTAAAAGGATGAAAGGAATGAAATGGAACGAATTTGAATTTGGAATGTGAATATAAATAGTTCGTGTAAAAACGTGAACTACTAGCTAAAACTTAAATTGAAGACGAAGTGCAAAGAAGCAGTAACTGCAAATTATCGAACTACAGAATTTAAAAAAAAAGAAAAGGAAAAACGATTGAAATTTAAATCGGCGAAGAAAAAGTGGAAGAAAAGGAGGAAGGAAGAGTGTAAAAATGAAATGAATTTAACATTAATTTAATACATATGCATTCAGTTGTTTACATCAATGAGGATGAGCAAATAAAAATTGCGGCATAAAAGGAAATCAAATGTGAAAGTCAGTGACAGTAATATTTCGATCGAACTATGAGGATAAATTTTTCAAACATTTCATTCACAAAATCAATTCTCTTTCAATTTTAAATGTACAAATACATTTTATAAAAACTAATTTAGTTCATGGAACTTTTTGTTTTTCCTTAGCACATTTCATTGTTTACCTCAGCCCTCTTCTCACTCTCCTTAATTTGTTGAAGAAACTAAGAATCAAACAATCGATTTATTAAAGCTGTAAGCAATTCTTCAGAAATACCTGAAAATTTTAATTTCTTGCAACAAATTCGCGAATTCAAATTGCAAATGATATCTGGGGTAGTAATTAAATTTTTTTTTAACTTGGAAATAACTTTTCAATTTTCATCGGTTAGATGATGAAGAGACGGCAGCGATGACAAGTGATATTTCAAGTGATTGGTGAATGCATACGGAAAACTGATTGATTAGTCGACTGATTGATTGAGTGATTGATTGATTGATTAGTTGTTAAATTGGCGTGGTTTGTAAAACTTGTTTTGTTGAATTTAAATGGAGGACAACGAATTGAATTTCCATTGCACTCAGTCAGTACTACTACTATAATTGCTTGAATGCCAGATTTACAAACTGCTTTGAAAAAATTCCAATTCTGATAAAATGAGCAGAAAGTACAAAAAAAAAGGAAAAAGAAAAAAAAGAAAAATTTAACTAATCAATTTTGATTTTCCTGCAGTTGTAACATGATAAATGTAGAAAAAAATTATGGTAAAAAGTAATATATATTTCGGCGAGGAAATTACTTTTATTTTTTAAAAGTAATTTCCATACTTTTCAAAAAAAAATTATCCTAGATGAATTGCCAGTAATTTAATTATCGGTTTCATCGATAATGTCCACTAATAGCGGAAGCTACTAAAGATTAAATTTTAATCAGACAAAAAGAATTATTGCCAAATTTTAAATGCTATCACTCATTGTTCGGATTTTCTTCATTCGATCATCTAATGAAAGGAATGTGATTAGTGCCGATTAATTAAACGTTCGTATAAAACGTGTGTAATCCATTTCATGTGAAAAGAAGTGTCAATTCCTTAAAATATTAATAGGCATTGTGATAAACCTGTTATCAAGCAGCGTTCATTCACACAACAAATGTTAGTTTCACTCGTTATCGCCAACACAATCACCACTGGTCATTCATTTGTCACACGAACGAGACTTTTTCCATTCTAACATGTTGTTAGAAAATTTTTGAATGGAAGAAATGAATTTTCCCATCGAATGTTTTTATTTTTCACGCTCAAAAAATTAGAACAAAAGAGGGATGAGTAGTAAGTTGTGTGAAAATTAGACTGTAAGATAGCAGAAATTCATTCTATTAAAAATACAAAATGAAATATTTCATTTCATTGATGATAATGTGTGCAAATTATCAAGTTAGTGAAATAGTTCACAACGAAATTTGAATAAAACTTTTTTTTAGGCGAGTAAAACGTTGTGATATTCTGCTAGCTAGCAGAGACTGTGAAATTAAAAAAAAAAAAGAAAGAATAAAATCAAAGCAATTAATAAGAAATTATGATATGGATGATGATAATTTTAGCTTTCTAAAAAAAAGTGGCTTACCAAAGAAGTTGATTATTTGTTAAACTTTTTTTTTTTATTTACGGTTGCAAATAAATAACAAACAGTGCTAGTTCAAAAATGAAAGTCTAAATTATTTTAAATTATCCAAATCTTATTTATTCCAAACTATTTCATCTAATTTATTAGAATGTTCATTAACAAAATTTTAGCAACATTCGTTTAAGGAAACATTTTAGAACATTGTAAATGCTTGATTAATAAGTGAACGTGAAAAACAAAAGGTAACTCTGTTCGGATTGCATTCTCCGCTTGTCCTTCGATTTCTATTCATTAAAATGTGTTGGAAAATTATTTTTCAAAATGTAAACGCAAAAGTTGCCATCAAAACTGCTCATTCAACTAATTTCTACCAAACGTTGCAAAAAAAAATTTTTTGGGATGCAAACACATAAGCAAAAAGATGTCACTGATAAAAATTATTTGCTTAATTTGAAGATTTAAAAATTTTTTAAAAAAAAAATCAAGAGAAAAAATTTTAACAATTTTTTTTGACCCCATTCCCGTCCCTTACACTAACAAATATTTGTAATAACTATATTAATTTGTAAATTTTCATCTGATAATTTGCCATCAAAATGCCAAATTAATTATTTCTCAATTTTACTGTATGCACGGGTATAGTAGAAATTAAAAATGCTACTTAAACAGGAAAAAACGGTTTAATATCAATGAATAAAATGAAATTTATGAGGAAAAATTGTTGAAATAACAAGGTATAGAATGTCGAAAAAGAAAGAAGGAAAGAAAGAAAGGAAAAAAGTGTAAATGTTAGAATTTTAAGTAAATTACAGAGCCTAAGCAAGGAAAACAAGTTAACGAAGTTTCCCCCTTCATCGATCACACTTGATGGAAGTTCACTGCGAAATTTCTGCTTTACAAAGAACTGAGAAGGATGGAGGACAGAGCTCAGCTATAATAACTTTAGAGAAATTAATTAAATGATTTTACGGAAAAATTTGATAAATCTAGCAAATGCGCTTCATCCATCCATCCATTCATTAATGTGAGCGAAATAAATGAATGAAAAGATGTGGAAATGAGCAAAATTGATGGTATAAGGGAATTTAAATTGTTTGAGTGAATTTAAAATATTATCATTATTCATTTTGTTATTATTAAATGCTATCATGCCGTATGCACGTATGTTCGCGCGTGTGCGTGCACGTGTGTGCGCATGTGTATATGTGTGCGTGTGTGCGTGTATGTATACGCTCCTTCAACAAACATTTGCGTATTCGACAGACGCAAATTTTCGGCATATTGCAATGTTGAATTGGAAAATAACATTTTTTGTCCAAAACGAAGGTTTGCCAAATTTTAAATTTAATGCTTATAATAATTTAAATTATCATGTATTAAATTCCGTTAATGCTATTTTAATGCTTATATAATTTTTTTTCCTCGAAATGCATTAAATTAAAAATATGCAAGACTTCTTCCTTTTGACTTTTAGTACTTAATACCAAACAATTCAGGCAGTAAACTATGACTTTTTTAAAACATTTAATAATCAAAAGTTCATATTATTACTCAATAATAAGTAATGCAATTAATACTAATACTTAAAATTACAAAATAGTACACGCAAAGAAGTGGAATAATAAAAGTTTCATAATGCGCATTTATGTTTTTCTTTTTTCAAAACCAATTTCATCACTTTCAAAAAAAAAATCGCAGCAAACAATATGAAATAATTGCTTTTAGCAATGAATTTATGAACAATGCAAAATTTGTTTCACAACAATTTTCATTTTACAAAAGGCATTTGTTTCAAAAATCAACAATTAAAAAATCAATTTTTTTCCTATATAAAATATTTTGTGTGAGAAATTGTGGGAAAACAACAGTTAGTGATTCAGTGCAGAGGTTTTCCTTCTTTGGCAAAATTAGTAAAATGAGAAAAAAAAAGCAATTCCTTTAATTTTCATTAGTATAGAAAATTATCAGAAATAAAGGAAATGAGGAAACAAGCAACGAACGATTTAAAACTTTACAATTCATTAAAATTATTGAATGGATAACTACGAAATATCAATGGCCAATGCAATATGTTAGAAGCAATAAAAGAAGTTGCTTGAAATTGCTTACAAAATTTTTTTATAGTGAAATAAATTTAAATAAATAAATCAAATTAGTTAAAACGTACCTCTTCCTCTCACAAATGCGACATTTCAGTCATTTTTTTTGCATTTTATTCGTTGCAAAAGGAAAATCTGCAAATTTTACAAATTTAAAAGTGCTAGAATGTTTTTTGAAAATGATTGCGAATGAATGAAATAAATGTACGAATAAATTTTTCATTTATGCGATGAAAATAGCGTGAAAAAAAAACGATGAAGAATTCATATTTTGCGAAACAGTTCAAAACACGAGTGCAAGACGTAAAATGGTAATAATTTATCTCATTATTTGAATAAATTAAATTGCTTATTAGACATTTTAAAATTTAAATGCTACTATCATCATGTAAGAATTTGTTGGTAATGTCAAGATTAATGCAACAATTTTTTTTCATTTCAATATTTTGCGTGCTTCTATTGAGGTTACAATTTACAAGTAATATTACATATTTCCGGAATCTTAACTGTCAAATCCTGGCTATCAACAAAATTTGAAATTAAATTGACAACAAATTCATTTTCAATCTTCAAGTTTAATAATATTCTATTACAAACGGGAAAAAGTATTGAAAAAAAAATTTACGATCAAAGATGGTATTTTCTACTATGCAAAAGACTATTTCACTATTATTATTTGTAGCAAATTAAAATCAAATTAAAATTATTTTAGGTACACTTATCACTACAATACTCTTGTCAATGACATACCCATTTATCATATAAATTGTACAATATTTCATTTCCCACTTATTTCAAACTTAAATTTCAATTTCGTTTTAATTGAAAATAAAAGGGAAAGTTATTTTGCTTAAAAAAAATGCAACAATTCCTTTCATTTAACCGATTATTGAATCAATAATTGACAACTTTTAATTGGATAAACACAAACAAACTCCGTTGATTCTCAAAGAGAAAGAGAGTGGCAAGAAACGTTTGAAGTGCATTAAAGGATAATTTCAGTGCATTCACACCACTTGCAAAATCTTTATCTTTCACATTTATCAGTTGTCGTTTCCATGATATATTATCCGATAGAGTTGGCGCACATGTGAAAACATCAATTAAAATAGTAGCAAGAGAAGGGTGGAGGACAAACGGCGATCGTTCTTATCATTATCACTTATCACTGACTTAATCAGCGCTAACAGACTGCTGCTGCTGCTGCTGCTGATGAAGATGATGATGATGATGACGGTGATGATGACGATGATGATGATGATGATCATTATCTCATTATTCATTATCATTTCTCGTTTTGTTGAGCTGTTGAAAATCATTTCTCATTTTGTTGAACTGTTGAAAATCATTTCTCGTTTTGTGGAATTGTTAAAAATGGAGCAAAAAAAAATTAGTGTAAAAAATTCAAATAAAAAAGAAAATGTTGCTTTTCCACAAAATTAATTTGAGGAATAAATTATCGCAAATTGCATGCAATTTCCCCCCCCCCCCCCCCCCCCCCACTCTTTTCTTATTACCCAAACAGTTTTTGTGAAAAGTTCCATTTTTCAATTTCATTCATTGCAACCCTAATTGGTTGACAGTGAATGAAAAGGTTGCGATTTCGATTTGCTTTTTATGAAATAAATCAGGAATGAAAGCAATCACCCGGAACACAGCTTAGGACTTCAGTATAAAAGAGATGAAAAGTGGCAAAATTCTCTAATCAAAAAGAAAATACCTAAAGTTTATTTATTTATCTAAAAAGTAATCGTGCTTTCCCACCAATTAATTAATACCTTGTGTTTTTTGTTTTTTTTTTTGGAAGATGCGACAATATGATTATATTTTACGATTTAAAAAAAACAGGCAAACAAGAGTTTTAAACAAAATCAATAAAAAATTAATAATTTAACATTTAAATACTTATTTAAAAAAGAGAACTAAATAAATAAATATTTTAATACTTTACTCACTTACTGAAATAATATAATTTGATCAAATACCAATCTATCAATTATTTTCACTAAGATATTAGTACATTGCAAAGAAATTTGTGTTTAGCTAGAGAATTTTAGTCGATAACAAAATTTTACACTAACAAAATTAAAATTTGAGAATAAATAAATTGCCGACAAAGTGGATTAAATGTACGGTACGCGCAAATGTAGTGAACGATAAGTAAACAGGTGATGTTTGTACAACAACGAAGTATTTATCCATCGTCGAGTCGATCCATACTTAAACGATTTGAGGAAAAACGGATGAAATAATGAAAAGTTAAATGTAGCAAAGAGAGAGAGAGAGAGAGAGAGAGAGAGAGAGAGAGAGAGAGAGAGAGAGAGAGAGAGGATGGTGATGATGGAGGCGAAGCAGAAAAAATTCAATCTTTCTTAAGTAATGTTGCGGGTGAATTTGAATGAAATGTCAAATAGAAGTAAGAAAAAAGATGCTTTTTTTCGCCTTCATTTGACCTTTTAAGAGTACTAAAAAGATGAAAACAAAAATTTCATACATTTGCGTGAAAAAACAACACAATATTATAAAATTCATTAAACTTGAAATAAATAATTATTTAATTCTCATGTTACGGTTAAATTTGCACTTTATTTTTCAGACAGAAGAAGGAATCCTACAAGATTTTTAAAAAGAAAAAAAACGTGAAAATGTAAGTAATGAATAAATGAGAAAAGTGAAAGAATGAAGTAGCAATTTTTGTATACGTCAAACATATGCTAATACCTTCTGTATTTTCAGCCATTTCAAAAGTTTCACCGTTAATAGCAAAATTGCTGCAATTATGTTAATATCAATTAGTGCGCTAATTGCAAAGATGCCGTGAAGCAACACTGTCAACATTTTGCTTGTAGGAAAATCGTAGTATTTGTTAATATTGTAAAAGTGTAAAACAATATTGTAAAATAGCTGGTGCCAAGGCGAAAAAAAGGGCAGAAACAAAGTTTACATTTTTTAAGACTTAAATTTTTTTTTCTACAGCTAAAATTCCAGCAGCAATATGTGGATTTTCCAAGCAAAAAAAATTGCCTCTATTAAACGAATTGGAAAATGAAAGAGGATAGAAAATGAAAAAAAAAGAAGCAGAATGTTGTAATTCTTTTGATAGAAATTCTGAAATGAAACCAAAAAAAAAATGAATCATTTTCAGGAGCGAAAAAAAATTGAAAAAAAATGCCTGCAATTCTAAGCAATGATGATTTTTCTTTTGCAAAAGTAAAAAAAAAAGGAAACGATAACGCTCAAAAATGGATAATAGCTAAAAAATATTTTACTAAATGTATAATTGTTTTTTTTGAACCAATAAAATAGCCATAAAATGGTATTTGTAAAATACCGCTAACAATTATTATTAGAATAATAAAGTTATACAAATAACAGCATTTCTCTAAAACAACACTATATTAGCAAACATTCAAATTAAAATTTTACTAGTAAAATTGATAAAAAAAAAAGTTTCGGAAGTGATTTGGACTGCAAGAAGTGGGTGGAATGAAGCAAATGAAGTTAGAATTGTTGAGCAAATAGTATAGCAGTATTGTTTGTACACGTTTCATTTGGATGAACCGAAATTAAATATTGCCTTCTCGAAGGTCATCATCACCATTGCTGCTATCGTCATCGATGGCCGGCGCTGAATTTTGTTGTTTGCAAGGAAGAAATGCGCAAATGTGCCGATAATTGCATTTAGAACTAATTCGCAGAATGGAAAATTAAATAAATCATCCAAATATTGCGGAAGAATTGAAGGAAAGGTGTGAGAGAATTTATTTTTAAATATTGCTAAATTACATGTGAATCACGCTTGTTTCAATCATAAATTTGACAATTTCAAATGATCTCATTTCACATAGAGTGTTTTTTTTTTCTACAACACAGGGAATTTGGAAATAATAGTAGAGGAAAGATATAAAAAAGGAACTTGCAGTGAGTGCATTTATTTTTTTAAATCTCGCTCAAGGTTGCTATTTTTCAGATAAAATAAAAAGAACAAAATTTCCAAATTAAATAGCTAAAATATTAATTTAATTTTTTTTTCACAAAAGTACTTTTCGTTTTTCTTCACACTCAATTCGTTTCTACCAACGCGTAACGTAACATTTCGTTAAAAGAGAAAACATAACGAATCGAATTGTGCTAAATTGGAAATGTAAAAAAAAAAATGGAAATATAACGAGAAATGCTATTTTAGAATATTGCGTTGACCGTTAACAAAATAGTGTAAATATACTGAAAATAGTTGTTGATAGACTAAAACTTATCCTACGAGCTTAGTTACGTGTACGATCAGTACATATATGATAATATATATGATAGACGTCGGACTGCATGAAAAGAACGAAAGGAGGAAGAATGAAGATATCACTGAAATTAAATTGTAAATGTAAAATTAAATTACCACTTCTAGCAAGCCATACATTCAAGCCATGCATAGATGCATGTATGCTCAATTTGTAGTAATAATTTTTTAGCACAACAATCATAAATTTCATAAAAATTGTGAAACATCATAAATTTCTGAAAAAAAATTTAAAAAAAACATACAAATTGAATTTCAGCTGCAAATCTCAAATATGTAGCATTAAATAGCATAAATTAAAATTTTTCTAATATATTATTCAAATAAAAAAAATATGCTAGGAAAATTTTGGATCATCCATAATATCTTATGATATTTCTAATTTGCATAAATAAAAGAATACAACATTTCACTATTGCAAATGCCATTATCATTTTTTTTTTACAACATCATTGTTCAACGATCACTCAACAAAACAAGCAAGTTCAAATCAATGGCAAAATCATATAACTTAATAAATATGCTATGACAAAATGCAATAAAAATTTTCCAATAAAAGAAATTTGTAATTAGCAAAATTTTTTGAAATGAAAACCAAAAAAAACGATATAAATTTAACAAAAAGTTTCACGTCACTAAAAGAGGAAAAAAAGAGTGATGAAAAAGTTTGCCTCATTTTTTCTATTCTCTTCAACTACTATAACAAATGAATTAAATGAGAAAAAAAGAAGTACGCAAAGAGAATTTAGGATATAAGTGAGGCGGAAATGGATGAAAAGGAATATAGTTTGATGATAATTAAATCCAATCTTTCAATCTTTCATATAAATGGGCAACTGGATGGATGGATGGATATCATTTGTTCATTTTTAACAACAATCGATCTTCATTCTCTCTCTTTCTCTCTCCCTCTCTGTTTCTTCCTCTTTTTCCCTCTCTCGTTTAATATTTTATATTAGATATCGAATTTCTACCAAGAATGATAGATAATGTGTGTGATCGAAATGGACATTTATTTATTTGGCATTGAAACGAACTAGTTTTGCCTTTTTTTCTCTCTTTCACTAAACCTCAACAAAATGAAACGATTTGGTTAGGAGAGAGTGATAGAGAGAGAGAGAGAGAGAGAGAGAGGGAGAGAGTGATGTGAGAAAATTTCACTGTATTATTTTCAGCTCCACGTAGTTTTTCTCATTCATTCCATCGGCCCCTTCTCACCTTTACCCTTTTACCCCGGAAATATCCTTAGCGGTATCTTTCATATTATCAGAATGAAAAATTTTAATGCTGCGAAATCACTTCTATTTCATTCGTAAAAATTCGAAAATTTCTTTTCGTCAATAGTTCGATAATCAATTTGAACTAATTTTGAACTGTTTGAATAATTTATGAGTTAAGAAATTAGTGAAAACTTTCAGTCAATAATTATGAGGTGCGAAATTTTGCTAATTTAACAATGAACTTAATGAATTTAACAAATCTAGTAAATGCGAATTAATAACAGTTTGTTCAAATTGGTAAACCCACGGGACGAGAAAGAGTGAGAGATGAGTGATTGATTGATTGTTGTAAAATTTTTTTCTTATAGTTTTTTGCTTTAAAAAGGAATTTTTACTTTATTTTTACTACAGGTAACTTCGGTAATTTTAATTTATTTTAATTTAGAATATGTGCGTGCATTACTAAATATTGCTAAATATTAATTATTAATTCATTAATTACTCTGACTTAATTAGCTCAAATTTAAACATTCAAATGATTAGTAAAATAAGGTGTATTTCCTTTTTTGAAACGATAAAGAATTAAGGCAAATAGCATTCACTGAATTCCAAAAATACGTGGCCTAAAATTTTGCATTAGAAAAATATCGGTCAGTTTTTTGCTTTATTTTTAAATTTGAAAATTTGTGATTAAAAAAGAAATTTTGAAACATTTTTACCATTTGCAGAGTTAAATGATTATTTTCCTTCACTTTGAAATTTCATTTTAATTTTTTACAACCTAACGTTTCATCTTAGAAACGGAAATTATTAATTTAGAGAATTTGTGGTGCAAAATCAAGCAACACTTAATTACACATTTATACGACTGGCAATAGCACGAATGGACCAAATATTTTTCTGGCAAGAAATATTGACGAACTAGCAATTGAGGAGTAGGGGATGATGGAGAGGAAGGAAAAACGGAAACGGGAAACCAGATTACGGAGAAGGAAACATGGAAAGAGGCAGGCAGGAAATACAGTTTGCTTCACTGCTAATTAATAAATGTTCCATTGCCCTAAATCGTTAGCGTTGTAATAGGATTGAATGTAATGCTTTTCAGGTGCAATCATTGTGCTCGTAATGGTAGAATTCTTGTCCGTTTCAGTTTCGGCCTTACAAATCCCGGAATTCGAAAAGTCTTCGTCATTTGCCGAAATTCTCTTTTTTGATTCCGTCTTATTGCTTCCATTTGAGTGTAGGAGCTCCTCAGAAACGTTGCCGTATTCCTCAACCTCAATTAGGAAGCATAGTTGTAATCGGAAATAGCATGAAATGCGGGAAATTCCGATGAAAACCAACGATTGCAACAAGTGATGTTAAGTTAGCAGAAAAAGTGAGCAAACGAGGATTAGCTAACATTGAAAGCATATTCTGAATCAATTGTAGTGATGTCATAGCTACATGCCGTTGCATGCGTGTCCACCATATTATCACACGTGTAGTTGTCGTCATCAGTGGAAAGTTGCTGAATTTTCGTTTTTAAAATTTTTTCCTGCTCATCATTTGCTGCCGTTGATTTTTCAATCACTGAAAAAAAAAGATTCAAAAAAATTTTCAAAAAAATTTTGAGAAAAAATTTTTTAAAAAAAAACCTCAAAAAAAAAATTCACCATATTTCTCAATTTTTGCTGGGCGAAGAGTGTACTGATATTTATGTCTGTCCATATACGTACAGTTAAACAAATTTGGCACACCGATGTACGTACTTTCTGTCTGAAACAATTAAAATTATGAAATAGCAAAAAATTCAGCATTTATTTGTAAATTTCATTTCATACTTGAATTCGCTGAAATGGCATTATGTCATTTGCGCAATCGTCGTTTGCTGCTACCGTCAAAGTATCCAGCTAAAAATTTACACATATTAAATTATTTCAATAGCTTTAATTGTTCGGCAGTTTTTGTTTTTTTTTAGTTTTTTGTTTCATTTACACCTCATCCACTACCACTACCACAATCACTACCGCCACCATCTTTGCCATTTAATTAATGGCTATTAATTGGATAAAAAGATTAAGTGAAAAAAATCAACTTTAATTGGTGTGACTTAAATCAGAATCGAATAAGCAAAATAGTTTGAAATTAAATTTGCAAAAAAAAACATCCAATTAAATAAATTTCTTGAAAAAATGTAATTTCAATCAAATTTACGATTTTAGATAATCAATGCCACTTAGAAATAATTATCAGTCCGGGTGTTGCTATTGCTAGCGTCGTCTGTGATAAGATCGTAGGATTATCACTAACATTGATAACAGTGGTAGTAATGAGGGCAGTCGATAACTACATCTTATACTGCTAATTCAGTGCTCTGAATTCTTTCAAATTTCAATTACAGGCAGTTAAAAATTTAAGGTCAAAGTTTAGTTGAAATTTTTGAAATTACTCAAAACAACAATGTAGTTGTTTTTGGTGAGCAAAATTTTCCAATATTTTGTTGATATTTCGCAAATTACCATCAATGATATCGCAACTCTTTAGAAAAACAAAAGTAGATGGGAGCAGAAGGAGGAAAAGTTAACAGAAAATTGCTCAGTTGTAATTTCCTTTAAAAAAATTGCTAAAAAAAATCTCTCGCTGAAAAAATTTTCACTAAATAGCTTCATCTGTTTTTCTTCGTTTCTCTTCGAAATTTAAAAAAAAAAATTGAAAATGAAACAATAAAGCGATGATAAAAATACATTGTTGAGCGCTGGAGCTGCATAAATCGATGCAGCGATATATCCTTCTGGTGCATCATTTATAATTTTATTTTCCTGTAACTAATTAATTAACACTAATTAAGCTCAAATAAAACTAAAGAAGAAGGTAAATTAATCAAAAAAAAGAAAGGCAAATAATTATAGGAATAAAAGTTTTCATGCAAATGTGCATAAATTTTTTTTGATATTTTGGTAGAATTGAACTGAATTTGTTGAGAGCGGGTGAGTTTATAAATTGCAACGTTTAAAATTTAGCTGCAGCTATTGAATAATAAGTGCAATTAAATAATAATTGCTGCATGTGTCCAATTCTGACAGTTCAATTTTTCATTCTTTTGCAATTTTAAATTTATGAAATTCAGCGAAAAAAAATTTAGGACCGTTGATTAAAATGAACACAAATTTAGCAATAAATTACTGCTTGAAAAAAATAATGGTGCAAATTACTTGAATGAGTAATTTGCTGTTATTTTCACAGGCACTATTTATTGGAAATGTTGGAATAAATATGTTTGAGTAATTTGAAGTGTTAATTTTTGCGCGATCAATTGATCGGATTGCTGAATCAACCGTAGTTGGGTTAGTTGCAACGTTTGTTGCGCCTACCATTGTTCCCTACAAAATGATCATTTTTCGCAACACATATTAAATTATTAAAATAATTTATGAGCTTTTTAAAAGTAAAAAAATGTAACTCAAGCATGCAAAGTAAAAATTTCCATGCATCTGCTAGAACAAAAATTAGATATCATTTAAAATGAAAAAAAAAACGTCCAAAAGCATAAAACACAAAGTGCAAAGTGTTAAAATTTTTAAATGCTAAAATTTTAAGCACAAAAATTGTTTGTGATAGAAATGAAATTGCAAAAAAACAAAAATTTTTTTTTAAATATATAAATTTATTGTTTGTACACCTCATTGTTGGTTTCACTACGGTAAGCGCACTTCAATCATTTTTTGCAAATCTTATTAATTTCCATTGAATGCAGAATTTTAATTGTTACCGCGAAAATGATTATAGGCACTATGGTCAAGTATGGTCTAATTCCGGAAGCGTACCTCATCTAATTGCTTATTAATTTCTTCCGCTCTTGCAACACCATTATCAAAATCCTCAGTCGTAGACGTGAGGTAGACGCTATTGCCTTTGAAGCCTGGTTTACGACCAAAGCCCAAGTAACAACTTAGTGCCATCAATGGATGAAGCAAACTGATGCAATTGAACGTAGAATTTTCGAAATTTATTCCCTTTTCCATCTTGTAAAATTCAATAAAATTTCAATATGCAAATTTTGTTTGCATGTAAAATAATTTACATATTGCACAAATATATGTAAATTGCACATGTAATGTACATGCATATTTGCACACTTATGATAATTTAGCAATTAGTTAAATTAAAATTCCCAGCAATATCGATTACCTTTTTTTTTTGCTATAAATTAGCTTTACTTAGTTCATTTTCAAAGTCACTTTTTAATTAATAAATAGAAGAGGGAAAAGAATTGCTCAAATTAATAATTCATTAGTTGGCTAATAATTAGTTATTAACCAAATTAGCAAACACCTCATCATTTTCGATGAAATGATTTTTTTCTTTTTTTTGTCCTCTTCTTTCATTTATTTTTTTTAAATTGTTGAAATTCATTGCTGAATAACCTATTGATTTGCTAGTTGGTAAAGTGCATTTTTTAAACAGCTATTTTTTGCAATTTTTTTAGTGCACATTTTTAATCCATTGATTCTTCCTACTGCTCATTAAATTTTTACACGCCACTGATAATGAATTAGCAATATTTACTGAATCAGCACTGATATTTTGATCCAAAATTTTTCTTATTTTATTTTCCAAATTTCACTTATTTTTTATTATTTTATTATTATCTTATTATTTTATTTTCCTGATATTTTCCAAATACGTTGAATTTAAAAATATGTTTTATTAGTTGGCAGTTAGTTTTTGATTTATTTACTACAAATTGTTGCCAGTAAGGTTAGATTATTTTTTCATCGAATTTTTTCTGTTCGTTTTTTCTTCCACAAATTTTCGGTTGATTTATTTTTTTGTCCATCCTCTTTTATCGTGCCAGCCTGGAGGTTTATTCCATAAATAGTTTTTTTTGTGGAAATTAAATTGAAATTAATTATATTCCATGTTTTTATTGTAAACCAATCAGATAGTCAGTAATATGAGCAAAAAAAAAAGGATAAGTGATGAAATGAAGAGGATATTTGACAAATTAAATTTCTAAACAAATTTTAATTTATTGCTTACCTTCATCAGCAGTTCTTGAATTTAGTAATTTACTAATGTAAAAAGTTATTTTATTAGCACCATAAGTGTTATTGTGCGGAAAAATAAACGAAAACGGATATTTTTATGTTTGGAAAATTTTAAAGAACATAAATGATAAATAATCAATCGTGTTTGTTCAATTATTTAATTATCATTTAATTTTTTGTTTTTTTTTGCTTTGCAGACCTCATGGTTTTTTTTTTTGTGTGAAATTTCACCAACGATGTCCATGCAGAAACACTTTGATGGATGGTGCTGGACGACGCAGTCGACGAGCCAATTCAGAACGACGACGATAACGACGACGAGGAGGACTTGATTGACTACGATACCAGTAGGGAAATTGTGAACTTGTGAGCCGTGAGTGGAAACGTCGATTACGTGAGCGAGAAGAACGACGTGATCTTAGTATGCGCCGACTTGGTTGACGCAAAGTTCGCCTTTTTCTCCTGTTTTTAGCTCTTTCATACAGTACATACCGTGTACTTCGCGGTGTATGATAGCTACGACTGCGTATCGGTGAACGTGAAATGTATCGCTTCTTTGCAGTAGTACTACGCGCTCGTCTTCCACGGCTTCCTGACCGATAACGTAAACGTAAACTGTTACACGGCATCCTTGATTAGATAAGTTAGGTAGAAAAAAAAAACGGTTGGGTTAGGTGAGGATATGAGAGGGAGAGAGACGGGGATTGGGTGGAAGGAACGGATGCGAAATGATGCTATGTGGTTTGTTATAGACATTTATAGATTTTCAAATATGCAAATTACATCAAGCTAAATGCATAATAATTTCATTAAAATTCAGAATCAAATCAATGTACAGGAAATCGAAAAGATCTTATCATCAAAAAAATAATTTTTTGATGGAAAATTTGAATTTGCAAAATATCCTTTTCAATTTTCCCTGACTTTCAATTATAATTTTCAAGATATTTAAATACTTAAATAAAAGCTAAATTTGCAATCATTTTATTCCATAAATAATTTCAATTGCTATACAATTTTTCCTAATCACATTGACTTTCATTTATTTTTCAAATTTTAAAATAAATCTTTTTCTGCTCAATTTTCATACGTTTCGTTTGTTTATCACTTTAGTTGTTTACTTATTTAACGCTGTTCTTTGTTTAATTATTCGATTTAGAATTTAAGTATTAAATTTTCCCTCGCAATTTACTTTTCTTTCCTCTTTGTAAGCTTTTCAGCATATTTATTTGAAATTACTCACTGTGTTAATTTATTATAAGATCACCGTGATATAAGTATTTGTATTCTAATTTTAATTATTGATCGAATTTTGCTCTTCCTTATTCTTTTCGGTTATTAAAAAAGAAAAACAACCTAATTTACCGACACAAAGATGATTATTACAACAAAAAATTTAACATAAATTTATAACACTCAATTGTATGCATACCTAAGTTATTTTACAATCCAAACATTGATCCTTTTATCGAAATTAATTAAATTTTAAGCATTATCACGCATTTCAACTCTTCAAATTTGACATCAAAAGTATCAAACATAGCAAAGCAATTTCTAAAAAGTGTGTATTTGAACATATTTCTCACTCAAAATCTCTCTTTCCTTCACGTACAAGAATTAATTAATTACTGAAACTAATAATTTCAATTGCAGGAAACGATTTCACTTACAGCAATTAAACATCAGTTACTTTAACTCAAATTTGTCGATTTAATCATAGTGATATATTTGATAAGCTATTATGAGTGTGTTAAATATAAAACGAACAATTCCCAAATTGCTAATTTGAACTTCTGAAGAATTAAACTAAAACGGAATATGTGTAAATCCGTTTTTTTCCGGTTCAGTTAATGCTAAAATATTAATATTGCTGTGTCACAAAAAAAAACCAAAAACGACACGTTTAAAAATGCAACGAATGGAGAAAAATGAAGAGGCAGTACAGTGCAGACAGAATAAACAAGAGACGAAGAGCATAGAGCGATGACGAAAGAGAAAATGGAAGGAATGAATAATTAATTAGCAATGAAATAACCGAACAAGATTCTTTTATGGCAGGCTGAATTCAAATTTCGTAATAAATGTTCCAACATTTTCAATACAAATTTTGTTTTTGAAAAAATGCTACGAAACTTTACACGAAAGAAAACTTTCTTTCAAATTTAAAGAATAAAAAAAATTAACTTTCAAGAAACGATAAATTACAATAGGAAGAAAAAATAGAGCAAAAAAATTTACATAACTTAATTAAAATTAATGCAATTGTTTTGGAACAAAAAAAAACACAAAAATTAAAAAATTATTTAACATAAAAATTATTTGTTTGCGATAAGAAACAAAAATTTGAGAAAGGCCTAACTTGAAATTTATTACCATTGAAAGTGCTTGCGCAACTGCTACAGAATTTGGAAGTTTTTTCAAGCACCAATGCTTGTTAATTATAATTAATTCTCCGCTTTTCTTTGAAACAATCTTTAATTAATGATTAGGTAAAGTAATGATAAAACAGTGACAACAGTAACACTTTCAAAATACTACAATATACACCGAAGGCTGCTTTTCAAGTTTTTTTTTTCTTTTGTCAAAATAGCACAGGAAAAAAAACAACGACGAAAAACCCGTATTAAATTTGAGACATTCAAAAAAAGGAAATGAATAACTGGAAGGTAATAGAAATACAAGACATGTAAGTAAATTAGTAGAAAATTTCATTGAATGAAAGTAAATGAACAAGGAAAACTTTCATTTTCACTTTCACTTAGAGAATGCAAAAAGTTATTAAGTAAGAAACAAAAAAAAAAAGGAACGAAATAAATAACAATGATGAATGGAAGTGATCACTTCATCGTTATCACATCTGATATGGATTATCATAGGTGGCTAAAAATTCGAGAGCAGCCTGATAACAGAAATGATACTGATCCTTATCTTGTACCATATTTTGTCGTTCAGTTCGAAGTAATTTCACCGTAGTGAATACGTCAACTACGTGCTCTAACTTCATTCGATCAATTATTACACTAAGCGCAATGAAAACTCCCGTACGTCCAGCACCTGTTGAACAATGCACCGTAATTGGACCATCAACGCCAAATTGTGTTTTCGTCCGATGTACCTCAAATTTTCACACAAAATTTAGCAACATTAAAATAATCATAATTTCCGTAGCAAAATAAAATTGCATGAATCATTTGCCCATCCAATAACAGTTTATATTTGCCAATTAATTAAGCGGTATTAAAAGAATGAAAAAATGAGAAATGATTTTATTATTTTTTTTGTGAAAAATTATTTGCATTAAAAAACATACTTAAATCTTAATTTAATGATGTAGTTGTTTGGCACTTTTTCTTTTATTTTCGTTTCTTGCAAATTTGCGGAAGAAAAAGAAAAGAAACATACTTGATGAATGAAATCGATGAATAATTCGGCACATTTTGGTGGACAATGGTCAGGCCACTCAACATATTGAAAATGTCGCAGGGTTTTTGTTCGACCAGACTAAAATTTCATTAAAACTATTGATATATTACACTTTTTCGTGCATAAAACAAACTTTGATTAAGCTATTAATTAACTAATTAATTTAAATACTAGTAAAAAACAATTTAGTGCAAATGATTCCTATTTAACTTTAACATATACTTTCAACAATGAAACATATAATCTTGACATATAATTTCAAAAATACGAAAACAAGCAGTAATAAAGTCATAAACAATACAAATTACTAATAAATAATTCAGCAATAATACAGTAATATGTTACGCACCATGTTATGTCTATTTGATTAAATTATAATACTAAAAGTAAAATTCTAATTAAAGGTAAAAAGCAAAAAATGACTGAATTAAAAAAATTTAAAAATCTGAAATTTCAGTTATTCAGCAAATGATAGTTTAATAATTTGAATGCGAAAAAAGAAGTAGGATCATACCTCAGTATCAGTAATTCTAAATTCACGTAACACGTACTGTGACATATTATATTCAGCAATCGGTTCCACCATCAAATACCCGAACTGTGCACCTAATTTAGCTGGCCAATATTCGTAACATTTCTCCTGTTGTAATATCAGTTATTATTTACACTATCATTATCACTTATCACTGTTATCATTATTATTATTATTAATTATTAAATCATTATTATTATTATTGTTGTTGTTGTTGTTGTTGTTGTTTTTCAACAGTACATTTTATCATTGTAAATATTTTCGTAATAAATTATTACGATTTCTTTCCATCAACGATTTTTATAATTCTGCCATAAATGAAGAGAAAATCAACAAACATCAAATTATCATCTAAAAAAAAGACAATAAAAGTAATTGCAAAATTTTCACCCGAAAATTTACACTCATTTTAAATTGAAATTATTTACTGCATTTAAAATGCCAAAACTAACCCTACAAGTTTCAGCAGTACGAATTAGCATTACGATAATTGACGATTCATGCTCCCAAATCATTCGCCAAAAATCATCTACCGTATGAGGCATTGGTCCCTGTGTTGCGATGTACGCACCACGTTGTCTAAATTTTAGCGTTTCCATTGTCAACAAGTAGAAATTAAAACATTTCAAACATTTGAATATAATAAAATACAATAATTAAATAGTTGAGAAACTATTGAAAAAATGCTGAAAATTACAAAAAGTGAATAACTGAAAATGCATCATAACGAAATAAATTATTTAAAAACAATAATAATTAATAATTAAAATATAAAGTGGAAAAACCTAACCACTGTAATAATTAGTAATAAATGAAAGGAACGACTAATATCGAGAAATGATGTTAACTGATAAGTATGGGGGGAAACAAATACGTGAAATAATACAACAATAAAAATGTTCAAATGTTTATATTAATTAAAAACCACGTCCACAATAATCACTAATTAACAATGCCAATAATAATTCAGTTGAAAAAGGCATTGACGATGAGCGTACCTGTAACCATCAATCCAGGATGCATTAATGTAATCTGATCCTTCCTCATCCGGAATTGTGCGTAAAACGACGCGTGATGAGTCATATGGTACCATATTGATTAAACGATTTTTAGGTCGATTTACTGCTAAATTTGCCACACTACATCGAGAATTTGACATTTTCATTGTTGCCAAATGCTGTAAAATTAAGTGAGAAATTTGCATTTTTTTAAATTAATAAATTTGATAAAAATATGAAAAGGAAAATAATCACTGCGTAAGTTTTAACTTAGCAAAAAAGCGGTAAATACTAAAATTACTCTTTTAACACTTCAAATTGAAGCAAAAGTTTAAGCCAAACAAAAGATATTTCATTCATGAAAAATTCTTTGTCAAAATGTTAAGAAGCAAAATTTTTACATGAATAAAACGTTTTAAACTTCAAACCAGTGCTTCATTGCCAATTATCATTTCGTTATCATCAAGTAAGGACAATATGAACAAGCGTTAGAAATTAAAATTAAATCCAATTGAGGATAAGCTAACTGGAGTATGAGTAGAAGAGTCAAAATATATACCCTAAATTCAAGTTCCATAGCTGACACCTGATCAGTTGGTTGAATTTGCATTAAAGCCTGTACATGAGTGTATAATTTGCTAGCAGGTACCTCTGTTGAACCGGACTGCACTGCATCAAGTACCGCATCATGAATGAAAATGTACTGGTCATCAGTCTAGAAATTTTGCAACAACAATTAGATATAAGTTGCTAGATGAAACATGAATTTTTTTCAATTTTTCTTTTTTTGTTCAAATTACATTCCGTGTTTACCTGAACCATATAAGATCGTTGTGATCGTAATGCTGTCACACAACCGTAAATATCCACCGTATTTTCATATCGTAATCGTTCCAACATACAATCAATTACAATAAAAGCACCTGT
>OY718805.1:8267305-8328600 GCA_963070105.1 Litomosoides sigmodontis | reverse complement strand
GAGAAGAAAGAGCGCTAGTGAAATTTAAGTGAATGAGAGTAAAGTTTTTTGTTTTTGCAGGGTTGCAATTATTTAATGAATTTTTTTTCACTTTTTATTTTCGTCTTTTTTCACTCTCTCTCCCCCTCCCCTCCCTTCTTGTCTCCCTCTCTCTTCTCTCACCTGTATGAATTTGTTAATTTCCTTCTTTTTTTTGTTTTTTCATTTATTGTTCCTTTTTTTGGCTCTTTTTTTCATTGTTTTCTCTTCAAATTCAACGATTGCATTTTTTGCAACATTTCTTTTTTGGTGTAAAACTTTTTTCTTTAATTTTTCATAAAGTAAAAATTAACGATTTGCTATTGTTGTACATTTTCACCTATGTAACACACTTGGATAGGAGGAAAAAAACTTTTTCGAAAATTTAAAAGAGGAAAAGTTAAACTTTTTAAGAACACACGCGCACACACACACACACACACACACACACACACGCACACGCACACACGCACTGATCGTTGCTTTCCTTCAAACATTTCTTCTTCGTTCCTTTCATTCTCATTTTTGTTAATATCAATTCACTTTTCTCATTTCTTTATTTTTCATTTTGCTCAATCAAATGGAAGGAGGCGAACTGTCACTTTTCAATTTTGAATTCTGTTCGTCGATATGAATATTGACAGGTACGTCATATCATCCAGAAACATACCACTTATTAGCCATTTTTTTATATAATTAATTTGGAAAAATTGTTAAATTATAATTCTCTCACAGTTTTTCCTTTGTATTAATTTGGTTTAGATTAACACAGTAAATACTTTGTTAGACGAATGAATTGATGAATTTTGATCAATGAAAATTTTTTCATTCCTCCTTTCGTACTTCAATTTCTTTAATTCGTACTCTTTTTTTTTTGTTTTTTCCTTGCTAATTACTAATTATTGGTAAGCCTGAGCAAAATGGCTGTTAATTGAAATTTAATCCTTTCATTTAATAATGTTTTGAATTAGTAATTACGTCGCTCTCTCTGTCTCTCTCTCTCTCTGTCTTCTTTAATAACTTGATGCTTTGACAGATACACACACGCACACACACACATGCACACACACACACACACACACACATATACACATTAACAAGAACATAGACACTCGTATACACCCACTTACATAGCACATACACATGCACACATGTACGTACATACACACCGAACACATGCACACTCATATACATATACATACACACACATGCACACACATACACACACACACACACATACAAGAACATAAACATTCATATACACTGACTTACACATACACACACACACATGCATGCGTACACAAGGAAGCACATCGGAAATGGATGGATGGATGAAGAAGGATCGTTCGCTATTCAAATTTCATAAATAAACAAAATCACATTTTCCCGAGCACTCAAACGATAACCACTTAAGAGGGAGGGAAATTTGTGAGAATGCAAATTTGAAGGAATAATTTCGATTTAATCATTTCATTTCACTCAAATCACACGTCCACAGCTTCTCGGCTTCCTCTCTGAGATCGCACGCTGATGAGTTTTCCAGGGCTTTCCGTACTGACCACGCCTGCTGACCATCCTAGTAATGTTGGCAACCAAACATACTGGTAATAACAGTTACATCTTACTCATAACAATGGTATAATAGTAATTATTATTAGTGATAATAATTAATAATAATAGTAATGATAATTGATAGGTGAAAAGTTTAATTATTCGTATCAAATTTTATCGTTTGCGATTTGTAAGGGAGAGAGAGAGAGAGAGAGAGAGAGGAATTATGAAGTTAGTTGGTTCCTTCGACGCACTTCGCCTTATTTTTCTCCTTCACTTCCTTTCCATCTTCCTTCATTCATTTAGTAATTAAATTGCAATTTTCTATGACTGTTAAATGATAAAAATTAAATGATACGTATTGCTGTGTAGTTGCGCGTAATTGATGGAAAATTTAAATGAAAAAGAACATTTGAAGGGATGTGGAATAATATATTTAGTGTTAAATTGAATTAGAAAATTGTAAAATTTTGCAAATATGATTTATAAAAAAAGTAAACTGTGAAATTTTCTTCTTTTTTTTGGGCGAAGTGATAAGCGTAGTTGAAAATAAAATTTTATACGAAATTAAAAATTTGCTTATAATTTCTATAGCAAAAATGGTTATCAGTGAAAACCATTTGTTGCTCATACATTTGATGCAATCGTTGAAGAGATGGATGAGAAAGTAAAAAATTAAAAAAAAAATAAACAATTTTTAAATTTCACTTTCTTCGTTTCTTATTACGCAATTACTCTAACCATTTTAATGGAATCATTAACTGTTATCATTGCTGTTAGCAATTATTATAACAAATATTGGTGGTAATAACATTATTAATTACTCAATAACTATTTTTGTGCAAATAACATTATTAATTACTCTTGCTGACTTATTAATTAGTATTAATTAGTGAGGGTAGAGTTATGCGCGAAACATTCATTATTGGCTAGGCTGAAAGAAAATATTTCAAACAAAGTAAAGAGGGGAGAAGCACAGAATTAAATCAGTAAAACAGAAATGGAAAGAAAGAGAGAGAGAGAGGGAAAAAGAAAGAAAGAAAGAGGAATGATTGATTGCTTCTGGTGGAATGACCAAAATGATGAGAAAAAAGGAAACGGTAATTTTCAGCTGACTTGACGCACTTATCGTTTTCCATTAAATAATGAAAAAAAAAGCCTTTTTAGTAAGGCCATGGAAATGCTATCGCTAGAAATCAATAATACACCTTGCAAGGCTTTTGCTCTCTCTCTTTCTCTTTCTCTCTCTCTCTCTCTGTCTTTTCAGTTTCAGATTTTATCAATTATTTAGCTATTAGAGCACACATTTTTTGTTTCTATGAATTTTTTAACGTTTTATACCACAGCATATTTAGTTTATTTCTTTCAGTTATTTTAGGAGATTACTTATTAATTTTTTAATTTCATTTTCAATTTACTGCTCAACTTTATTTTTTAAATTTTATGACAGAAATGCCTTTTTTTTTTACTTTGTTGTCATTTGCGGATCAAAAATCTTTCTAATCCTTTTCTCTCACTTATTCATCCTCCCTTAAATGAAACAATATTTTTTTCAAAAAAAAAGAAAGGGAGAGAGAGAGAGCGAGAGAGAGAGGGAATTATTTAGCAAAAAAAAGAACCGAAGAAAAAGAGCGCTCGAAAAGAGAAAGAAAGAGGGAGAGAGAGAGAGAAGAGAGAGAACGGGACAGAGAATAGAAGAGAATGGATTAATAACGTAGTTCTATCTATCACTTTTGATAATTAAAAAGCAAAAAAAAAATGAAGAAGGATGCTTTTTTGCTAGCATCATTTCGTCATGTTGTTGAGGGAGAGAGAGAGAAAAAAAGGGAGGAAATGATGATGATGAGAAGTGATAGGAAAAGATAAAAAGCATAAATGATAACAATAAAAGAGGAAGTGAAAGGAAAAAAAGTGATTAATTTTCAATGGAAAAACGAGGAGGACGAGAGGGAGGATAAACGAAAGAATGAGGGGAAGAAAAAAAACGGAAAAAATTAAATGGTTAATGAAAAAAGATGAAATTGCTGGAAATGATATGATATGTATGCTAGCGCACTATCATCATTCATGCTGCCATTTTCATTCTAAAAAAGGGGAAAGAGAAAAAAAAACGCAATCTTTTAATGATTGTCTTTTCGTTTGTTTCCTTCATTTTCTCTACTCTTTCTTTTTTTTTCATACTTTTTTTCTTGTTCCTTGCATTTCCTACTCATTTCCTGTTTGACATTCACAATGCTTTTTCTTCATTTTCTTTTTCTGTGATTTTTGATCTGCTAACTACTCACCTCTCTTCTTTCGCCTCTCTCTCTCTCTCTCTATCTTTCTGTCCATCTTCCTCTTCTTATCCTTTTTTTTTCTTCAATTCATTACTTCTTTTTTTTTTTTACTAAATTATTGCTAGCATCTTTCTTTACTAAGATTTGTTCATTCATTTCTGAATTTAGAAAGATTTTGGTTTTAACTATATTTTTCCTTTTGTGTTCCGTCTCTCTCTCTCTCCCTCCCTTTCTACTGCTACTGTTTTGCTGATTTTTTTTTGCATTTCTATAATTTGCGATATATGTGAAAGGTGTATGTAATTGTCAAATTGAAGTTTTAATATTTAGGTATAAATTTTAGGGTGTAATATTTTGGTATTTTTGATTTTCAAAGCATTACTGAGTGATTGATTGTACTGGTTGTTTATAGTTTGGATAAGTTCTTTCGCTCGTTTTTTTTTCCGTCAAATAGCAATATTCCGAATTTTCAATCATCCACAGATAACTCTCACGAATATACGCACACGCACACACAGACAGAGACAGACAGACAGACAGACACACACACACACACCACCCGTTCAAGCAAAATTGACATCACAACTCTTTCAGTGCAGTGGTGGAAGAGGAAAGGAGGAGGAGGAGGAGGACGTGCTATACGCTTAAGCTATTTAAAAAAGCCATATATTGGCTGATAACTTCTATCTGGCGATTTTTTCCAACTTTTAATTATTCAACAACTGATAAGATAGAACTGACATATTTCAATTTTTACAACTGCGAAATTCCTGTATTATTGCTATTATTATTATTATTATTATTAATTATTATTGGAGTATTATTATACTTTGTCTCTCCTTCTCCCTCTCTCACCCTTTCTCTCTCTCTCTCCCTCTCTGTCACACGCTCGCACTATTACATTATTTCTATTATTGATTACTCAGTTAATTTTTATTTGATTAATTTAAATTGGCTGCGATAAAAGAGAAGGAAACAAGGATTATCATTTTTCATTTCTTGAATTATCACATTGTAATTATTGAGAATGCATGGATCAAGTTGATAATAGTATATCATTCGATACTTTCTTTACTACGATCACTGATAACGACTGATGTCATCACTGTTACTACGTTATTTTTGCCAGTTACTGTAGTCAATAACAGCAACAGTATTACTACTGCTCCTATTACTGTAATCATAAAGAACGACAGTATTATTGCTGTTGCTATTACTGTAATCAGTGTAACGACAACGACAACATAGTTTAGCAGTTAATAATAATAATTGTTATTGCTGTACTCTCAGAATATTCTGATTTTACTAAAAGAAATTATTTATAAATTACTATTCTATTGCTTTACTGTAATTGTTTATTTCCGTAACAGCACTGATTGGATACTATCGACCATCTTGCTATGAGCAATGATAGTAATAACATCAATCTGATAATAGAGTTTATCATTAAATTATCCAACGTTCTATTATATCCTGTCATACTGATATATTGCTGATAAGTAACAATAATTAGTGATAAATAAAGAAGGAAGAGAATGCTGGCAACGACAACGTCAAGGACAACAGCTAAAATGTTATTCATATAAATATCGTAATTACTGTAGGAACAGTATCAGTTATGATGCAACAATAATAGCAATAATGATAATAGAGATAACAGTAATAGTAATAGTAATAATAATGTTAATAATGAAGCAATGATGATAATCATAACGATCTCATATGAGACGTACCTCAGTTACTTTATCATCCAAAAACGTGACTTCAACTCTCATGAATTTTTGAAGCATAATTCAGGCTATTTCAGTTCTCCAGCTACAACCCATGCTGTAGACGCTGCTGCTGCCAATACAGGCAATCTAAAGGTTGGCCAAAACAGTGGTCAACCTCGACGTGAATCTTTCCTTTATCGTCCATCGATCGATGAACGTGAACTCAATCGTTCAGCTTCACGTACTTCATCAATCACCTCAATTGCAGCACAGTAAGCATCTTTTTATTAGCTTCGAAAACATTTGATTTGGAAAAAAAAATTTTTTTGTTTTTTTTCCTTTCGTTGCATTTCGCTCATTTTTCATTCTTTCAATCTTTTCCCTTTTTGCAAAAAATATTTTTCTTTTGCATATTTTAAAAATTTTAATTTGTATTAGTAGATAAGTTTAATAAATAAAATACCAATGTTCGCACTGTTTCATTGCTAATTAATTAGCATTTAATAATTTTTTTCTCTATTCGCTCATTCTTTTTTTTTTCAAAAAAAATGATTTTACTTTTTCCATTTCTTTATATGTTCAACTAATTTTTAGAAATTGTCACATTTTACAATTGTTTAGAAATAAGTAATGAAATAATTTGCGCTTGATTAATAAAGAAAAGAAAAGTTAAAGTAAATTTTTAATTTCCATCCAAAAAAAACGAAAGATAAAATTTGTTTTCTCACATTTCTTGAAAAACAATAAAACAAATTTTGTGTGTAATCAATAAATGAAAAAAATAAATAAATGAACATTTGATGAAGCCATTCCATTGTTTACAAAAGAATTTCTCTCTTTAATTTCTCTTCAATTATTGACAAATGTAGAATTTGCAAAAAAATAAAAATTAAATGAAAAAATGTTGATTTTAAAGTGTTAATTAAGAAAAGATGAAATGATTGTATTAGTTTTGTAAAGATGTGAATTTAAATGAAATAATCGTTACGTCACGAATTTCACTTTCCCCTTTACCATCCTCCGCTAATACAATAATGCGATAAGGCTAACTGTACATTTTATTGTACTTAACGATAACGATCGTTCGTTCGTCTCGTTGATTTCAACTTACGATTTACAATTAAACATTCGCTATTGCACGTCACATCAATACCGTCATAACCTTCCTATCATTTCGCGCAATTATCTTAAAAAATAATAGCTTTAAAGCGTATATGAAGAGAAAAATTATAGTTAAACTTGAATTTATTATTTTTTTCAAGAAAAAAAAATCAATTGGCAAAATTTTTTGAGTAAAATAGCAACTGGAAGTTGAAGTAATCTTTTAGTTTTACAGCGCAAAACATACATAATTAATGTGTAAAGTTAAGATTTAAATAAAAATTGAAAAGGTTAAATTAAATGAATTTATTGTCTTTTCTCCTAACGTCATAAGTTGGCATTGAGCCAATCGTAATTTTAATTCTCATTGCAATTATCATCTGAATTAAAAAATCGCTATTTGATAATTGTCATTGAAAATTATCATGCCGCGAACATTAAACTTTTTATCAAACGATGGCTTACATGATATTTGCGCATGAAAAAGATTACAGTCAATAATTTTTTATTTCATTTCAATGCTGTTTAAATCAATCAACTTGGTGACCGATAGCATTCTTTTCAAAAAAAAAAGAAGAATTCCTTCACCATTTTTTTTTACATTTAGAAGGAAATTTTGAAAATTAATTTTTGCTGAATGATTAAAAATTTATTTTTTTGCTAAATAAATTAATATGGCGCAACTTATTTCTTCTTTTGTGCAAATTTGGTATTTCGAATAAATTTACATAAATCTCTCACTACTAAAAGTGAGTGAAGTGGAGAAAAAGCGCCTTAGCTTAAAATGATTAATTTGTTTTTCGCTTTTCTTCACTTCCGACACTTTCCTATTATTTTCACGCGATGGTAGAGATGAATGGGAAGATTAAGTGGTAGTTGTGAAAGAAGTTCAATTGAAATTCTTCACATTAAACAATATAAGTCCTATCTTCTGCTACACATGTGTTTGTGTGTGTGTGTGTGTGTGTGTGTGTGTGTGTGTGTGTGTGTGTGTGCGTGTTTACGTGTGGGTTGTACACGTATGTTTTCATAAACATTTTCAGTGATTTCCTTCTGAGAAATCACATCGAAGTGCTATTTTCATTGCAAATGCAAGATAATCATTTCCACCATTTTATTGCCATTTTCCGGAAGAAATAAATTACATCGCACTGGTGATCCCTCTTCTCACTTCTCTCTCTCTCTCTCTCTCTCTCTCTCTCTCTCTCTCTCTCTCCCTTTCTCCTTCCTCTTTCACCTGTCGCCCTCTCTTTTTTGCCCTTTTTTTTCATGCGACGATTTTTCTCTCCTCTCTCTTTCCTTCTCTTTTCCTGCGTCGACACATTACAGATTTCCCTATCCTTTCCCCCCCTCTCTCTCTCTCTTTCCCCGACTTCTCTTCTGATCCCTATATCATTATCATCATCATCTTTCCTCACCACTCTTACCTCTCAAATACAAAATAAAATCAAATTCACGTTTAAATTCAATTTTTTTTTGGAACAAAATTATTGACACTTCTGAAAACGTTGGAAAAACTGTAACAAGAGCATCAGCGAAACGATTTATGATGATAAGGCAATGAAGAGTTATGTCGTTGAAAAATACCAAAATCAAATACTCAATTTTTCTGAACTTTCAAACAAAGGCATTTTAAACTCTAATTTTTCTAAGAAATTTGCTCATTTCACTTGCTCTTATTGAAATTGAAAGAAAGTAGAATGAAGAAGGCAACGAATGAAGAAATTTTTTTTAATTGGTGAAAGAAAGAAAGAAATTCATTTGATATAAAAGAAGTCAAAGAACGGAAAATGAATGGCGCATTATCAAAGGGCATAACACTCAATTGAAACTAAATTTTATGAATGAAAAAGAGAAAGCCGCAAAAGAAGGACATGAAATGAGCGACAAGCAAAATCATTTGATTTCATCGGTTGTTTTAGGGAAACAAATTGCGATTAATCCGTTACCATTCTCGCAGCAAAATGTTTAATTATGCAAATTTCACAAAAAAAAAACATCTACATCGAAATTTTGCTAAATGAAAATTTTATGCTGAATTGCTCAGTGATTATCATTTGATAATACTATCAAATCATACTGGTGAAAGATGCCAACGGAGTACACCATGCAAGATTCTATTAACAATTAATTTAATTAATTAATTCTTATTGCTACTAATTACTACCATATTATTATGTTATTTCCATTGTTACTTATTATTGTTATTATCAACAATAATAAGTAATAATGAAAGGAAAAATTTAGCATAAATTGCGAAAAAAACAATGATAAAACTAATACAGTTACTCTTTGTTAATAGTGATAAAATTTGCAAAAAAAATTTTTTTAGTCATAAAACTCGCTTTTTTGAACAATCCGCTATTTCATTTTTAATTCTTTTTTTGTTCTTGAAAGAGCTGAAGAAAAGAGAAAACGATGAGAGAAAAAAAAAAGGATCAATTGTGATTGTCATTCGTTAATTTTCTTAAATTAAGTAAAATTTGGATGAAATTTTATAAATTTTTCCTTTTTAACTCTAACAAACACTGATTTGTAATTCATTCGAATGAAGTAAATAATTTTAGTACATTTTTTAGATATGGTGAAGATTTGATCGTTACGCCGTTTGCGCAGATACTAGCCAGTTTACGAATCGTGCGTAATAATTTGATTCTGATTGCGAATGTACCACCGGATGAGTGTCGTCCAAGGCCAATTCCAAAGCGTCCACCGCTTCACAGTACAGCATTACCGGCTGATGTTGTACAGTGTGGTCAGGACACCCTTGACGAGTTGGATTGGTGCTTGGATCAGCTGGAAACAATTCAAACTCATCGATCCGTTTCCGATATGGCATCCAATAAAGTTAGTCCATTCATCATCAAATGAATTAAAATGAATGTGTGAAATGCAAAAATGAACATGAATGAAATGAAATTGATAGGAACTGTGTGTTATGAGGATGCATTGATAAAAGTTCAAAATTTTTCGCTATTAAATACCTTTAAAGTTTTTATAATGAATTTCAGTTGTAATCATATTTTTTTTTATTTATGAATTTTGCATTTTAAATTTACATATATAATTAATTAAATTAATTAATGAATGAGTTAATTTTATGAAAAATTTTGCGTAAGAGTGGAGTAAGCCTACGTTATGGTAAGCAATAGTAGTACGTAACATTTTGACACTTTTACATTTTCCTGTAAACGATAATTTTTGCAGACTTTATTTTTTCAGCTATTTGCCACATTTCTTTTTCTTTCTTCCTCCTTTCACCCTTCTTTTCCTTCTTTCTCTCTCTCTTTCTCTCTCTCTCTCTCTTCCTTTGTGTGCTGTGCTGTTTTTGTTTTCAAATAACTTTTTAGGATCGAATAATTATAGGTTTTTTTTGGCTCATGTAATATATTTTTAAGTTTAATTTCACTAATACCTTCTAAGCCGCTACCACCGTTTACAAATATTCTTTTGTATGCTTTTAATTTTAATTTTCAATTTAATGAATTACACGTAAATCCTAAGAAGCATTTGCACTGTTTTTTTCCCCATAATAATATCATCAATTATCTTCCTGTTCTCTCCTGCTATTAACTAAACCTTTTTTCACCCAATTAAGCTTAATTTATTGCATCGTGCGATCAAAAAAAAACAATCAAATAACACTTAATGATTTCTTATTAATCAATTAATTGTTTAGTTTCATTTATTTATTTGAAATATAAATGGATGAATCGGTTATTTTAACGGTTTTCTCCTCTTTTTTTTTTTAAATTAACAAAAAAAATTACTACTCTTTTTTTTTTCTTTTTTGCTAAAAGTTCATTTTATCCATTCGTACTGCATTTTTCCCTTATGTTCCAACTACAACTATCTATCCTTCCTTCACCCTTCTCTTGCTCTCTCTCTCTCTCCTCTCTGCTCCCCACCTCTCTCTTCTCTCTTCTGATACCATTTTTTTTCTGCCTTTTTTTTCCTTGCGCTTTTTTCTCCTCCATTTTTTTTTGCCTTGCTATCTCCTAAATCATTTTTTCGAAACGTCATAGCTGAGGCGAATGATTGGATAATTTTTTTTTTATTTTATTTTCTTTCCTATCTAAGCTTAAAAAAATTCCAGCGTGTGTGATTGGAACTGATAAGAGCGAAGTGGGCGAAAAAAAAAATTAGAAAGGAGAAAAAAAAAAAGCGAAAACTCAGTGACCTTTCAATCATTACATTTGTTTTGTTTGGGCTTTTTTCTTTTCGGTTCAATTTCCTCTTCGTATTCTTTTTTTGTTTTTTCATTTTTTTATTTTTTTTTTTAGTTTCGTAAAATGCTCAACAAAGAGCTTGTACATTTCGCGGAATCATCTAAATCGGGCACGCAAATATCACAATTTCTGATCAATACGTACATGGACAAGGATGATGATGAAGTATCGCAAAATTTAATGGTAAATTTTCATTTTTAAACTCTCATCATTTTATTTCCTTTTTCATTTTTTTTCTTGTTTTGTTCACCTGTTTGTCTTAATAAATTTTAAAATGTGTTAACTTTTAATAATAAATGTGTTCGTATTAGAGTGAATTTTTCAGTTAGAAAATTATTTCACAGAAATATTCAAGTTTTTTTTTTTCGTTTTTCTGTTTTTGCAAGTGAATAATAGCAATAGCACTAGCAATAGTGATCAATAATCGGTTGGCGTTCTTGGTATTTGAGAAAAAAGTTTTTAAATTTAATTTTTCACTAAATTAGAAATTGTTGAGTGTTAGCTAGTTGCATATGCAATATGAATAGTTTACATATCCTTTTCACTGTTTATATGAACTTTTTCTTTTGCTTTATTTTTCATTCTTCCTCTTTTAAAAAGTTTAAAAGACATTTGTCATTTTGCACTTTAATTTGATGTGTTTACTTCCAAAAATTTTTCTCAATTTTTTCCCTTTTTTTTATAATAAATAAACTGTGTAATAGAAATGTAAAATTTGGCAATTTTTTATTGTTGTTTGAACGTAAAAAGAAGTGCTATTGAAACGTTCCGAAATTGTAAATTTTTTTTTAAAGATTTTTTAGGTAATATTGCTTTTTAAAAAATGAAAATTGTTAACTTTAATACAATAGCATTTTGTTGTTAGCAATTTTTTACCTTTTCATTAATGGGCTTTTTTTTTTCTTTTTTTTTTTTAAATTTTGAATAATAGTTGTTGTTGTTGTTGATCTCAGTGGTGAATATTTCAGCGTAACATCGCTTCTAATTTTGACATATGCAAATTCAGATATCGGATGAGCCAGCATCTACGTCATCCTTAGATAATGTCTCAATATCCTTGCTGGATAAAGAAGCAATATCACGGATCATTGGCCTACATAGGTTGAAATCACCTTCCAGTGATCGCGTACCCGAATATGGTGTTGATGGTGACGAGGAATTAGAGGTGTACATGCAAAAAGTACTCATTTCACGATAATAACAATAAATACAATTTGTTTTTAAGTATTTCAAATTGTTGAAACTATTTTTTTAATATTTGAAATTGTTGAAGTTATTTTTTAAATATTCGAAAATGTTGAAATTGATTTTAGGAGCAACTCACTGAAGCAACATTCATTTAATTATTGCAATAATGAATGTAATTCAATTTTTAACATAAATACTACTTAAATATCTCAAATTGTTTGAAATTTATTTCAGAAAAAATTCACCAAATAATTTTTACACTCGAAAACGATAATTGGAAAAAGCAATAATAGTAATTTTAATAATAACAATAATATAATAATAATAATAGTATAATAAAAACATAAATAATTAATAATAATAATAAATAATTGGATTGTTATAATTCACAAATTTTTTGTTATAATAATAAATTGGAATGAAGAGAAACAAAAAAAAATGAATTAATGAATGGCAATAACGCTGTTAGCATAGATTGGCTCATTTTTTTTCTACAAAACATTTTCCGAGCAAAATTTTGAATTTGAATTAAGAAAAAAAATTTTCTACATTAAAAATTATACAATTTAGGTAATAAACTATTCAAAGTGATTGAGAAAAAATTTTTTAAACTATCTATATCATTCAGGTATTTGTTTTTATGTTATCGTTCTTTCAGCTTGATGAGTGGGGTCCTGATATCTTCAAAATACATGAATTTAGCAACGGGCATTCGCTAACTTGTATTACTTTTACTATCCTGAAAGTTAGTTTTTTTTTTGCTTTTTTATAAAGATCTTTTTAAGTTCTTTTTTGTTGGAATTTAAATTTCAATTTTAAGTCTTATTAATTGTTTTTGTAAAAATTAATTGAAAATATGGTTGATAATTTTGCAATTCATTTCATTTTACACCTCAAATGATTTGCAGCTAGCTTTTAGTTATTGGTGATTCATTCCAACTGCTAAATGATTGAAGAAGTGTTTGCTGTTGCTTTCTTTTTTGAGCTATTCAAAATTACTTAAAATTTCAAATTAATTATAATTTATTTTACTATTTCAAAAATTTCTTCATAGTTCTTTTTTTTTACTTCATATCTTTCTTTACACCTGTCCATCAATAATACCACTCATTCATTACATCTCATCGAGGGATCCTTTCAAGCTCGTATTTGCATATTTAAACAGATTTTCAAAAAAAAAATTTTTTTTGCATGTTTACAAGAAAACGGTTGTTTCCGCCAATATTCTTCAATCAGTTGAGCTAACCTGATTGAATGAAATGCGCTGAAAGCCGCAAAAGTGCAGTTGCACTTCAATGCGCAACTAATAAATCTTGTTTTGCCTCATTAGCCATTCAACGGAACGGTAGCGGTTTTTCCATCTTTTTTTTTGCTCTAAATTTCATGAAAGAAAAAGAAAAACGAAAAGCTTTAAATGGCAGGAAGTAATTTGAAAATGAAGCAAAGATGGAGAAAGAAAAAATTCAATAAAACATTCGAGAGCTTTTCTTTCCCTATTTCTCGTTAATCCTTTCGCTTTCTTCCCCATTTTTTGACAGATGCCGAAATGATAGTTTTATTTGCTCATTAAAAGCACGAAGTGAAGAAAGAAAGGGAAAAAAAGGAGAGGGAGAGAGTGAGAGGGAGAGAGGGAACTACTGCCTTCTATAATTTAGTTTCATTTTATCAATAAAAAAATGTTAAAATATTAATTGTTAGAGGGAATAATTGAATGAATTAAATTTTTGCGAAAATTTTATTAAGATAATTTAACATATAACTTTTTCTTTACATATTGGCTTATTTTAACTAGCTGTGAGTTAGTGTTGGTGGAAGAAGGCCATTGATGATGAAGGAGAGTGAGAATATTCATTTTTTTTTTCTCAGTGAAATTCTGCAAGCGAATTTTACAATTGTATAATTTAACCATTGGCAGTTGGAAAAAAAAAAGTATTTTACTTTAGCAATGGATATAAAACGTTTTTTTTTTGCTTCAAAATATTAATTGCATGAATTTTTACTCCAACTAATAATTTGGCATTTTACGGCAGACACACACACACACTGTATTAGCATTTAAATTTTTTGATTTTGAAATTAAAATATATTTGAAAGGTTTATGAGATCGACGGTGTTTTGTGCTGAAGTTTGCATATTTCAGAAGCGAGGTTTATTGAAAACATTTGAAATTCCATCAGGTATTTTGTTGAATTATTTACTTCATTTGGAGCATCACTACAGGGATAATCCTTATCATAATCAAGTTCATGCTGCTGATGTCACTCAATCTGTTAACGTCCTAATTTCATCACCAACTCTTCAGGTTTTCCTTTTATTATCACTGCTATTATCATTAATTATTGTTATCTGTTAGTGCTAATTATAGTTATTACTATTATCGGTCTATTTGTAATTATAATTAATTATCGCTATTATTTGTTATTATCATCGTTATCACTATTACTGTCAAAAAATTATCATTGTAATACAGTTGTATTGCAACTGTATCTCAAGCCTAATCACTAATTAAATCACTTTTATTTCTCACCATCATTTTAAGAATATAATTTTTTTTCGAAAAAAAATGAAGTGTAATCGGTAAATTTTCGTTTTTCTTAATCTTTTTTAGGTGTTTATAGGGTTTTTTTTTTCTCACACATAAATTGTACAAGAAATGAAAAGTTATAAATTGAAAAATTACTGCATCGTTTCTTTGTCTTCTGCAGTATAAAATTTTCCAATGATAGTGATGGAATTCAATTCATTTCCAAATTTCAGGATGTTTTCTCAGAGCTGGAAGTTTTAGCATCAATATTTGCGGGTGCCATACATGATGTTGATCATCCCGGTTTTACAAATCATTACCTCATTAACACTAGTAAGTTCTATCTTATATTAAAAATAAAATTTAAAAAGTGTAAAAATAAATTTGTTGAATACATTTCTAAATTCTTATCTATCATTGAATTTAATTATTTCTGAATTAAATTCCTCCTTTTTTTTTTGTTAATTTTCATTTTTTCATTTTGATTGGTGTTGTTTTTTGTTTACAGACGAAGAAAAAAAAATGTTTCCATCTCAGTTAACATTTTATTCTTGAAATTTTTGAATTTCAGATTCTTTTTTCCTTCAAATTTTAGACTCAGAATTGGCGATAATGTATAACGATGAATCCGTCCTGGAACAGCATCATTTAGCGGTTGCATTCAAATTGCTGCAAGATTCCAACTGTAATTTCATCGTCTCATTTAACAAGAAGCAACGACAACTGTTTCGAAAGCTTACCATCGAAATGGTTTGTTCGGTTTTCTATTTATTTAAAATGTTTTTTTGGTATACGATTTTTTTATTAATTTTACAAATTTTACTTCTTATCTTGGCATACTTCATTCGTTTTCTTTTTTATTTTTATATTTCATTTATGTTTTCTTCCTTGTTTAGCCATATTGAAATTTGAATATGTGCAATACTTTAATAAGAAAAGATATCGCATACTTCATGTATTTTCATAATTTTAATTATTTGTATTAAATTAACGTTTATAGGAATGATATTTTTTCAGGAAAAAAAGGCTATATATTAGAATGTTAATGAATTAATTATGCATTTTAATTAATCCTATATTTTTCATTTCAGCCAACAATTTGTGTTTTTATTCGTTTCCAATTATTAATACGTTTTATTTCATTTGCAGGTGCTAGCAACAGATATGTCAAAACATATGAGCATATTAGCTGACCTGAAAACGATGGTTGAAGCAAAAAAAGTTGCAGGTTCATCGGTGCTAACATTGGATAAAACAGATGGCTTACAGGTTTTTCCAATTTAATTCATTAATTTTTTTTTTGAAAAAAAAATGTAAATTAATTAATGATTTATATTGACGTGCATTGCGTGCATTGAAATGTTTGCAATCAAATAAAGCATTATACCTATCACATTTAGGTAATGCAAACAATGATTCACTTGGCAGATTTATCAAATCCGACAAAACCGATTAGCATATACAGTATTTGGGTGAAGAATATAATGGAGGAGTACTGGAGGCAAGGTGATCGAGAGCGTGACTTAGGCATTGATATCTCACCGATGTGTGATCGAAATAATATTACGATTGCAAAATCTCAAGTAGCTATTATCGTGATAAATTATTGATTCGTATCAGTGGTTAGAGGTTGTTAAGAATTCGTAGTGATAAGGCGGCTTATCAGAAGTATCATAGAGAAGGCTGTTTATCATCAATTTAACTGATATGCTACTATCTATCATCGTTTTGTTAACAGTATAGGTGGACGAAATCGGTTATCGTTGATAATTCAACACTTATTATTGTTGAACGATCAACGTGAAATAATTAGTTGGAAAAGTATCATTGCAAATTATTTCATTTATTCAAAAAATTGCAAATTAATTCATTTATTCAAAAAAAAAAGTACAAAACAAAACATGCTAAAGTGTATGAAAACTTTTAACCTTCTAGAAATGCATATCATCATTTTTAAGTGATAATTAGCGATAGGCATTGAAAAGTAGGTGATAACAGCAAATAGTGATGATATTAATTAGTTAATTAGTTAGTTAGTGCTACGAATATGATTTCTTAATTAATGAGCTAAAAAATTATGGTTGTGAAATTTAGGTTGGCTTCATCGATTTCATCGTACAACCATTATTTGAAACATGGGCAGATTTGGTGAATCCACACGCTCAGTACATACTTGATCAGCTTGAATTAAATCGTCAATGGTAGGTGCCATTTTTTCATTTTCTTTTTATTTGTCAATCATATATGCATATGCATGCACATATGTTCTTGTTCATATCGGAGAAGAAATTATAATTTCAAATTTTTACAATTTTTCTTTTTCACAATTATTTAATGATAAAACAAAATGAATTAATTAATGCATGCATTGTTTGTTATTTTTTAATTTGAAAAAAAAAAGAGATAGTTGGTGAATGGAGAGCGATGGCAGAAAATAATAGAAATATGAAATTTCGGATAAAATTTGTTGCTAAAATAGAATTGAAAATTTGAAGTTTTGAGCAAAAAAAAGAAAAAGAAAAGAAAGAAAGATGATTTCACTGTATGAGTGTTATCAGTGATAAAATAAACAAATTTTTGTATTTCAGGTATCAGGCTCGTATACCGGAAGAGCAGGACAAGCATGATGCTACAGAGGAGAAAACTAGCGCAAATGTTGAATCGATGACAAATTCTCTCAAATAAATTCATCAAATTTGAAGCAATTCGCAATTCAAATCCACCACTAAAGTATCTCATTTCATCATTTTTCATTTACCTTCTCCTTTTCCAGAATTTTTTTTCTATTTTTTAAAAATTAAGCAAGAAAAAAGAAAACGAAAGCATTTAATAATCCTTACTGTTTTTTTTTTCGCTTTGTTTCTTTCTTTCTTTTTTTGCAGTTTAGATGAAGTAACCTTTCATTCTTTCATTTTTTTTTTGTTGCAGATACGGAAGAATGATGATGAGCGATAAGAGTTTGCACAAAAAACGGATGTTACAAATGTTAGCAAGAAAATTTTGCAAATTTTTTGATAGACGTAGATATAGCTTTAATATTTTATAAGAATTTTTTCAAAAATTCATAAACATCGCACTTAATTAATGTCTAATAGCACTGCTGGAAATTTTTGCACAATTTGTTGGAACAACTCACTTTACTATTAGGTTTTTATTTCTGAAAAGTAGAGAATGATTTTTGTGGAGTAAGAGTAGCTTGAATGAGAGTAGCATCACTATTCATTCAATCTATCCAGCTGAAATTATTTCAAAATTTGCTCGTTTTTGATTTCAAGCTAATTTGAAAATGCTTATTGGCCCCGTAGATTTTGGTTGAATTGGTGGGTGGAGTGGAAATGTGAAGAGCCTATCAATATCGGCAGAATGAGTTCGATTATTTCTTCTATGAAAATACCAACTAGCTTAAATCATTTTTGCTAATTGCAATAGGTCCACCTGCACTGCGACCTTTCCCATGGCAACTAGCTGGTAGGATATGAAAATGTCACTCTTTTAGTCTAAAAAAAAAAACTCCTTTTCTCCTTCATATTGTTGATGTTAATTAATATTCTGACTAACCTTTATTAAGGCTTTTAAATGGCTTGCCCATTTTTAAATTCTCCTCTCTTACAATACCAATTACGGGTACGAGGAGAGCTTTAATAAAGGAAATATCCAAGAGATAATACCAAATTAGGTAGTTAACTCTTACGGGCGCTTATGATTTATGATTTACGTGATTTACGTGTTTATATGACTATAATCAGTTTTATGACACTTGCTTTTATCATGCTGATTTTTTTCTCTCCTAATTTTTGTGTCAACATAAGCAACTGAATGCTTTAATATAAATAAATTTTCGGTTGCTTCAGTAATCGATGTTCTAAAAGAACTGTATGGATATTGAATAGTACCAGTCAGTGATTGAGTATCCTACGCTGCTCATGTTTTCGGCTAGTTAAGCTTCAACTGTCCAAAATTGCTTTAAAGACCTTCGCAAAATCATTAATGCTCATTCTTTTCCGTATATATAGCTTGCTTTGAAATTAAAATTAGCGATAGATCGGAGAATTGCTGTGGGAAACTTTTACAGTAGCATTCAAAATTTTCTCTCATGGATTTTCATTGATTCATATTAAAAGCAAACAAAAAATACCGTTGTAAATGCAAGTTTCTTCTCAATTTGTTTCTTATCTTCAACCCCATGAAAATGTGTTTTGATGAATCTAAAAATGATTATTAGGACACTTCATCGTTTAAGAAAGGAAAAAAAATTTTAGGATCACATTTTTATTAAATTAGCTTGATCATGTAAAGAATACACTGTTAGCAAATGATGATTTGTATGTGGGTCGCGGTAGCAGCGGGACATTCCCTGCACTTTTCCACGAGAAATTTCTATCTCGACTCAAGACCAGTTGGCCTGTTGAAGACAAGTGACGAAGTGTTTTATCATACTGAAATTGAATTACACAGATTCTTTAAGGCACACATATAACAAATAAGAGAACAATGATGAATATAAATTGGGGAAAAATACACATGACAACATCAAGTCGAACTATTTATCAGAATAAGTCCAGCGATCGAATACAATTCGATGCTTGTCGAGCAACCATCCTCCTTTTTTTAGTCTCTCAACTAATTCGTCAAGTTCAGACGGTGTGGGAGGTCTGGAATCATTTGTATAAAAAAATATTGGGATTGCTTGCTTATAAATGAACGAAAAATCAGGAGGAATTAAAAAAAGTGCGCTTACTGTTATGCTTCAGGCAACCATATTCTATCGTATAAAATACAAGTTTTTTTTCCTTTTAGGAGCCAAAATTTTCCTTTTATAGCCATTAAAAAAGAATCACTTACGCTTTCATATTCAATATTAACTCTAAGCATAATGCAGCTCGAAGTTGATCAGACGTATCGGACATATTAGCCATTGATACATAACCGCAATTATTCCTTAAATCATAAATAACAGTAAATTTTGAACATATGAATGAGGGTTCACGGGACGAAGTCAATATATTCGATAAACGACATCCATAATAACGATGTGATGAATTCCAACGTAGCATCGGTTCTTTATTATTCACTTCACTGACAGTACCAGTTTTTTTCGTTTCTGTATAATTTCTGAAAAAAAAATGAAATGTGACAAGCTTAAGAGGATAAAAAATCTGTTTGCGACTAAAAGCAACGCTAAAAAAAATCTCACTAAAAATAACATTCACAGCAAGATAATCAATTAACATCGATTTCCAGATACAACATTTCGTCCATAAATAACTAGTAATACGTTGCCCTTTATTTAACAATCCAGCCGGTCGCACTCAGATTTCTAATGACCATAATTTACCATATCAACTGATCATCCAAAAGTTGCACTGCACGATGACAGCGCAAAGTAGAGCGAATCGAAGCACAGTACGTCATACAGTCAAAATTTTTTTCGTTTTTCTAAAGACATACTTTACAATAATTTGGAGCAATGATTGGTTCAGCGTCTTGAAATGTATCGATTTAACTGCACGATAATTGCCATACAAGTGAATGAGTGTAAAAAGACAAAAGAGAAACCAAATAAAAACGACATTTCCGTTCACAATGGGAAGCAGTAATAAGCTACATGGAAGAGCGAGAACATTTATCAATGTCTCTTGAGAACCGTCTTTCGCCGCAACATCTCCTACATTATTCGATATGGCCTGTAAGAATCATGATAAAATCATTCATTCGCAAGCCGATTAGAAATGATTAACAATTATTAACAATCGAACCGTTCCCCATTTCCAATCATGCTTATTCTGATTATGTCCTTCAAAAAGCCAGCATACAACATAACACACACAAAACCAACACATAAAGCCGACATACTACTTCCAATAAATTTCGGAATTCCGTCGTTTTGCATCATTCCGCCATTTTGCCCAGTGAATTAAATTTTCAAACTAAAATCGAAGAAACGAACACACATATACCTGATGATTTACAACTGTAGTGCGTGCAGCACCACCCGCTACGCCAACAACAGCACGTATCATTGACGATATACACATAATAGGCATGAAAAAATCCGGAAAAATTGGAGTGATTAAATCGAAGAAAAATGCTAAATCGTTGAAACAATCAGCAATTAACCGCCACTGCTTACAGTGAGCATCCAAATAAGGACTGTAAACCCATGCGAACAAAATTCGTGCAAGCATCCCAATACCATCCTTTAGTAACCATGCAACTGCTGCTGCCATCGTTGACGCAGCCTGAAATAATTTTAATATTGGCATACACTCGCTGCTTACTATCATCAACATTTCATCATCTCCACTCATACGTTTAGTAAGAATTCATTCAAAGCAAAACAAAGCTTTAAGAACCATGAAAATAACATCATACGAATTCATCGATCTCCCCCTCCAAATAGTCTATTATGTTGTAAAATACTTTGAACAATTTTTTAAATAAGCAAGTTACACGGCCTTCCAGCTTAAATTTAATACTGAGTAAAATACTTTCAATAATCTTTTTCAAAAAAATGGTCCTTACAGTCGTTAGTGCACTTTTGCGTAGCAGGAGATTTCGACGGTGTAAAAATGATTAAAAGACAAACAAACAATCACCTTATTTCCGACGCCTACACCGCGCAACACTGCTTCCGTCGCTAAAGCTGAATTCATCGAGCTAGCAAAAGCTTGAATACTATCCCATATTTGATAGTTCAAATAGTCTGCAGAAACACTTTGCGGGTAACCTCGAGGCATAAATATGTCTCGAAAAAGCAACTTCCAATACGCAATATGATGTAACCCAGTAAAAATATCACCCGAATTAGTGACCTTACATAAATTGAACATTTCCCCATCGTAATATTCCGTATACTTTGGCATACGTTATGCAATAAGTAATTATAGCATGGAAGAAATTAATCGAGTTAAACAAACTAAAATCAATGAATCATTTATTACGATGTCGTTTAACGATGCAATACTGTGATCAACAAGTGATATGATGACGTAATAAATCGAATAATTTCGCTAATCTAACCAAAATAAAATTGTGCATTAGTAAAATTGTGCCCAATAATGCACAATTTTATTTATTGCCCTATAATCAATCATCTATTTACTGTCACTATCAGTACACATGCAATTATCGCCCAAGCGCCCAAGCATTCAACAATTTCGTTCTACGGGAAAAAACCAAATAACAGAGAAATCTCGAATCACTTAGGTTACGAATTAACGCGGTCCATGAAAATCAATGCCTTCTCATGTCATCTCATATGATGAAAGGCAATGCCGCAATATTATCATTTCGATTTTTGTAAAGAAATAGTCTCCTCAGCCAACTTTTATACTTTATTATATAGCTTTTACCCTTCTCTATTGCTCTTTCAAAATTTTCCAATTTTTATTTGGTCTTGACAACCATACTAATCTGAAATTTTAACAAATCTGCTTATTTTTGCAAATTTTCGGGCAATTTTTGTTGCACATCATAAGAATTCTTCGCGGTATTGCTAATTACTATTTCAAAAAAGAAAAAAAAATCGAATCAGTAAGTGAGGAATGCATTTTTGATATTGTTAAATTATGTGGTCAACTTGTAAGGAAAGAATGAAGAAATGATAGTAATGAATACGGATAACATTTCCGATATAATATAATAAATAATACGTCGTTATGAATGAGGAGATGTGAAAATAGAATTTGAATGATTTGGTAATTTCCGATTTAAGTAACTTGTTGTTGTGCTTTATTTTTCGAGTTTGTTAGTGATATGATTGGTGAAATTATCAGATTTTAGTTAATTTTAATGGAAGAAGCGAAAGGAAAAAAAAAGGATGGAAATGTTGGCTGGAAAAAGTTAGTTTAAAAGGTTATCGTGAAGCATCGTTTAGTTATTGTTAGTAAAAAGTTATGGAAGGAAGCGGTCGTGTTGCACCACGGAATTCCTTACGTAAACCTAACTGTACTACTGGCGGTAACGGTGGTACCACCACCACTGGTAGAAGTGGTAATGCCAATAGTGATAGACAAGTTTCGGGCACAGGTTATGAAGGAAGCTCTGAAGGCACAAATAGGTATAAATGTGTGCATAGAATTAATAGATGTATTGATAACATACTATGAAGATCGTTTGTATCAGATATATGTAGAATTTACGATTGAAAGTGAGTGGCGCAGTGTTCGCATTTTATGATTGAATGAAGTAATTCAAAATTACCGTAACATGAAGGCTGATCGGCTGATCATTTTCGCATGAAGGCTGATCGGCTGATCATTTTCGCATGAAGGCTGATCGGCTGATCATTTTCGCATGAAGGCTGATCGGCTGATCATTTTCGCATGAAGGCTGATCGGCTGATCATTTTCGCATGAAGGCTGATCGGCTGATCATTTTCGCATGAAGGCTGATCAGCTGATCATTTTCGCATTGAATCAATCAAATAGACAAAAAATTTTTTGCAGACAAAATATCATAAACGTTTCTCACAATCGTCGTCGTTCACGTTCATGGAAACGTCATACGCAACAACAGCTGGACCGAGTTGGTCAACGAAAACGTTTGCCACCGGTATATCGTAAGAAGCGATGGCGTCATCAATTAATGCAAAAGCAAACTTGTCTTGCTAGCACTACCACTACCAATGTACCACTAACTAATGCAGTAAACATATCTACTAACGGTAATTGCAATACCAATGACAAATTACCTGATCAACAACGACAGCAGAACTCAGCACCAATCTCATCTACCGGTAAGTAATAGAGTAGCTTTTTTTTTTAAAAAAATATTAACTTGGAACACATTTGAAGAGGTATGAAGAAGCAAATCATTAGCAGCATTATCACTTAATTCATTTGGCAATAGTTTCAGGATCAGTTGATGCAAAACCTGCGCAACAGCTGCAGCACAGTCGACGAACAGCTAAATCGTTTAATGAAATGAAATCAGGCGGTATAATTAAGACATGCATTAACAATGATGATATTAAATTAACCTTCCAGGTGCAATTAGCACATGGTAGTCCAACTGGTATCATTAGTGGATTTAGCAATATTATTCAACTTTATCAGGTACTTTAATCATTCATGTAATTTGACAATTTTTAATTGGTATATCAAATTTTATTAGAATCATTCAGCTTCGCAGTTATAATTTTAGTAATAATATTTTACAACACATTCCAACATTACTGTCTATTTTCCATCTGAAAATTTCAATTTTTTTACATACTATAAGAAAAATTCAGTTCAAATTTCAAATTCATTTTAAATGCATATTGATAGCTATATAATAAATTATTAACATATTTAATAGTTTTCTAATTAATATTTATCATTATTAGTGATATGTAATAGTTCTTGGATTTAAAAAGAACGTATAATTCTAAATACGATTTTTTTTTTCATTTTATATGGTTACAGTTGTCTTTTGAAACATCTTACAGTGTTACAATTTTTTTTGATAAAAGTGCAAAAAAATTTATTTCTTATTAAAACCGAAAAGGATTTTTAAAAATAAAAAATTCACTATTTAATCCTTTTTTCTCAAAAAAAGCTATATCTTTATGAAATTAATACAGTTTTAGGCTATAGCAAATTGTTATGACGAAATAAGCATGGATGATATTTTATTTTGTACAGTTAATACGCATCGAATATCAATGGATGCTTTGCTTTGTTCAACCATAAATGTCAACGATTTCATTTTTGCACATATTGCGGGACAAAAAAAAGAAGTTACATTAGTGAAAACCGAACCGTACGATATTTTTAATGAAATATTAAAAAATTTTTTTATTAAAATTAAGCAGTTTCATTAACGGATTAACGATTTCAATTTCTGACTTTTGACAGTACTCTTTGTGTGTAAGCTGTTTTCCTTTTCTGTTTTTTTTCCCCCCCTCTCCTACAGTTTTCATTTATTTTCCTTCTAAATTTAAATTTATTTTTATTTGATTTAAAATATGTTTCCAATACATTCTTAGATAACACTAATTTTAACATTTATTGTGTGTGTATGTGTGTGTGTGTGTGTGTGTGTGTGTGTGTGTGTGTGTGTGTGTATGTGTGGTGTGATTTCTTAGAAGGAAATTTACAAATTGATCTTCTCAATGTAATTATTGTATAACACTTAGTGAAATGAAATCATTTGCCTAACGCTGGAAAAATTCCCTGAAAGAGAAATTTGACTAATCGAGTCAATCAATTGGTAGTAATGTTAGGACATATTCTAAGTATTATACATATTCTAAGTATTATCTACGTCGAAATGTTGCTATCAGTGTCGATCTTCAGAACATTAGGTTTAACGATAGCGGATAATGGAGCTGGAAAAGCATTCATCAAACGAATCGTTCCTGGAACTCTAACGTCAAAAGCAAAACCAGCACTTGCTGTAATTGTTAATTTTGAAATTTGAAAAATTGATTTAAAAATTTTCACTGTTCTTTTAAATGACACAGTGTAACATTTAGCATTTGTTTTTTCTTTTTTTTTGAGATTATCAGTAAATGGTTGAATTATACTAATTTTTCAAGTAATATATAAATTCAAAAGTAATATTTGTCGTCAATACATTAATTTGAGGTAAGAAATTGGATTAATTAATATTAATGCTAAATTTTACCTCACGCTGACATTTGAGTGGAATATGAGAATTTACAGGTCGGTGACTTTATAGAAAAAATAAATGGTGAATGTATGGTTGGACGAAAGCATTTTGATGTTGCTCGATGCTTACGTGCATTACCGATTGGTTTAACGTTAGTTGAACTTTGATTTCATTTCATTTTTACTAAATTGTTAATGCTATATGTTTCGTGTTGAAAGTGAAATCGAATTTCCATAAATCAAAATTTTCCTATCAATTTTCCAACATTTAAAATTCATCAATTGAACGAAGCTTCATTTACCATAGTTTTTACGTGTTTTTTTGACCTTTTTTTCTAAAAAATATTTAGCTTCCAATTCGTATTAATATTAAATTACTTTTGTTGCTTTTACAGATTTACGATGCGTTTGATTGAGCCACAAAAGACAGGATTTAACTTTATAAGTTCATATGCGGCACCAAAGCGTGCACTATCAATTTTAGATGCAAATAAAACAATACGATTTAAAGCTGATGGAACAGTGATCGTGCAGGTTGAATTAATTATTCAAATTTAATGCTTTTGTTTTCTTTTTAAGCTTTTAACATGAAAATTTTAGACATTTTATGCTATTAGATTTCAATTAAAAAATAAAAATGTTTCGAAAGTTTTATAAATTTTTCTTCACCTATGTAGGAATTGCCAAATGCACCGATCATTAATAAGATGAATGATATATTTGATTCATATTTTGGTTTCCATGATAATGATTTGGCACAAACAATATGGGAAATGATTTCAGTTTGCAAAAATTTCATTGATTTTAAAAGTGTTTTGCAAAAGGTAATAAAATGTAAAATTTCTCTCAGTGATTAATATTTTACATTATTTTATTTCCTAAAAGAAAAATTATCATAGTGCAGGATAAGTTGATAAGAATTTACAGTTAGTAAGAGGTCGATAAATCACATCGTATTATAAAGCATAATGGATGTTAGTTCAATTTAATTGATATAGCAACTTTGCTTAATACAAGGATTAATGGTCTAGCTGAGATTTTTTTGCCTCTAAGCACCAAAAATCATATTTTTAAAATGTTTAAATAATTTGCATGATTCTCATTTTGAAATTTTGAAAAATTTACTAAACAAAATAGTCTATTCTACTTGGAAAATCCTGAATTTTTTTCAATTGTAATTTTATTTTGTCCATTTTATTGATTTCAAACTTTGAACTTTTGCAAACAGAAGTATTGACTTTTCTTGGCTCTTTTTTCAGTCAGACATAAACAATTTCGATTTTCCAACAGAATTGTATTTTGATTTGTGGGGTATGGTGGACGATTATAGGAATGGTCGCCTTGACAAAGTTGAGATGCCTGTGGAAGAAGGAGTTGCTAATGACGACCAGTCATTGCCTGATGAAGAAAAATTTTGAAACGAAAACTCTAACATTTATTTAACGAGTAAAACGTGGTAAAATCCAGAATGAAATAAAGTGAAATGAATAACAGAGTGTTGTCGTAGACTAAGCGTACGCTAATTAACGCAAAATTCATTTTGATTTTCTTCTGCAATTGTAAATTTAGTTAATTTAGCACAGATTGTTTGTGTTCATTCTCAATTTTGAAAAACTTCTCAAAAAAATTTTTGAAAAACTGTCATAAAAAGTAGTTCGTAAAATTGGTAAATTATTTTCGTTGAGTGCGGGCAGTAAATTAATACATTGAAGATTTTTCCATTTCATATATGGTTTGTCTAAAACAACATAAATCTGTAATTTAACAGTGAAGAGGACAATAGAAAAGTTGATCGAGGGACAATGAAGTTCATTTTAAATGTATTTTACGTGTTCTTTTTCACGTAACATATTGCAATTTAATCGTCAACAGCAAGCGTTATAAAAGGAAAGGCTAAAATGTGCTAAATTAATGATCATTTCAATTTTTCCAAAAAAAAAGCTAAAATATACCTCATCCATTTTTAAATGACTTGTCCATTTTTTTTTTTTAAAAATCATTTCGATTTTTTTGACAAATATTACTTGAACATATTTATAAACTAATAGTTGAAGATATATGCATCTGGGAGTTATAATAAGGCAAGTGTAAGTTCATTCGAATATCACAGATTTGCACAAACACTTAGCAAAGTTGTGACATTTTGCTTTATCGGCAAAATATTTTGCAATTTTAATCCAATTTCCACAAGAAAAAAAAATGTAAAAATCGCCTAGCTAATAGTTAGAAGTACACTTAAGCACACTTAAACTCATCAAGTGAAAGATGAAATTTCCATGATAAAATGTTGTGCATAAAAGCAGGCAAATAAAAATGAAAATAATTAAAATATCAGCAGTAGCAAGAAGATGAAATTATGCATCAGTGAATCCTTCCATCAATTTGTTCCTTCTCCTTCTTTGCTTTTCATTAGAGCAAATCAAAGATTGGCACAATATCAAATGAACATATTTAAGTATTTCAGTATCAAGTGAACGTAGAAGTACAAAGGAATCAAATACTTGTATGTTTGTGTAGCAATCAAAATACTGCATAAATAGGCTATTATGAGAAGCGAAAAAAAACTTGAATGAATTTGGCATTTTTGATTTCGAAAAAAAACGTGAATTGCAATGACATTGAGAAAAAAAAAACGTGTAATGTTGCTTTCAAACAAATCCTTTCGTTATTATTGCGCATGAATACAGCAATTGAATGCACGACAGTAATTGCTACTGTAATGAATGCCTCAACCTTTGAAATTTAAATTCCAACAAGAATTACTTTCTAAAACCTAATTATATATGTTGCTAGCAATTGTAGTACAAAGTGAGTAATTAAGCGAATGCGTAATTCAAACTGATTAACGCAGCAATTATTTCATATTGCTCTTTCGCAGCCAAGCAAGTAAATGCAAAACTTACAACTGCTAAAGCGCAAAAATAATTGCTATGTATTTTCGATTAAAAATTTAATTGTTTCCCTACAAATTGTATTTGGTTGCGTTAATACTTCAAATCATTTTAGTTTTTTATTAAAAAATTTCACAATAACTTATTCGTATGCGATTGAACAAAGAAAAAAAAAAAGAGGCAACGAATACAAAATGCATTTCGTATGAAAAATTTCGGGTGAAAAATGAAAAGCAAATTTGAAAATGACAAGTAAATGAAAGTAAAACACTTTGCGTAAGTTATTCGTTATAAATTATACTTGCTCTAACAGGAAGTAGTAAGTAATGAATTTATGCTTCAGCACACTTTATGCATTCATTCAGTTATTGACGTTGCAAAGCAAATTGAGTTAGTCTTTTTAAAGTTGCATATAAGATTGAAGAGTTCCTCTGGAAAGCATTGAATCACATTTCCACTTTAATTTTATCTGCAATTGCAAAATTCTCCATATTCCTGAATGACGCTCAGCGAATTAACTATTTTTAAGTCTCTTGTTCAGATTAAATTTTCAAGAAATCAAACTCCTTCATCTTTCTCGGATTTAGTAGTAGAAAGAAAATCGGATAATTAGCAGCAGTGATTTCGACAGTCGCCGCAAACAGGTAGAAATTTGCAAAATTTACATTCTTCAAAAAATATTAGAATAATTTTTAAGATTGGTTGCAATTGCTATCTTATAATTCAAGCTGAGAAAATTTTGCAACAATTTCAGGCATTGAAACGAACAGCTTCAGTGCGGCAAATTTGAAAATTTCCCGAAAAAATTTTGCAATGGACAAGATGATAGCTCGTTCCTTTTGCATCATTGCATTATTTCTAATATTACCTCTAAGATGCGAAGAAAAAAATATGAGTATTTTTGACATAAGGAATAATTCCAATACGGTTAGTAAATACGTAGCCATTGTAGTGTTTTCCTTTTTCATACTGTACGGTATTGTTGGCAATTTACTGTTGGCTACAGTAATCCGTTGTCGAGAAAATCATTACAGTCGCGCATTTATTTTTATCATATCACAACTTATTATTTGTAACCTAACAGTTTTTTTCCTTCAACTTGTCTATATTGTACCTGGAATACTGGGATTTGGAAGCAGTTTACATGGTAAGTTAATTGATTTTTTCCCATACAGTAACTTACATTTGAATTTCTCCTCTTGGCTTTTAACCATATGATTGTTTTTTGCGATAAACGAGAAATTTTTAATTTGGGCTGATAAATTTAACCAAATGAATTACCGTAAAATGGCACATTCATGAATAGATTTATTGATAAATGATAGTTTGCAGATATTTTTTTTTGTGTGTTTCAGAACATGTTGCATTTTGGAGTCACCATGTATTTGTAAACGTGGAAAGACTTTGTTTCGTTGCCATTTTGCAATTTACATTTCTGTTGGCTGTGAATCGATTTGTAGTATTAATTCTACCGAAATTCGATGTTTGGTTCGAATCAAAATTACTTTTTATGATCGGCTTGTTATGGTTATCAGCTTTAGGTAAACTTCTTTGATATTTCCAAAAAATTGCTTGAAATAATTTCCTACAAATAATTTCAAAGAGTGCTTATTATCATTTCATGGTTAGCTAAATGAATACTTTATTACTGTATACTACTACTGCTACTACACCTTTCTTGCTTAAAGCGGACAGTTTCAGCCATTACAATCTCACACACCTATTTTTGCACCACAAGATACCACGTTTCGACCTTGAGCTGGATAATAAACTGTACAAAGCAGTCAGGAGAAAGTGGAAAATTTTTTATACAGTAACTTTTTGCATGTTATGTTTAAATAATAAAATATGGACGTTAAAGTCGCTACACTGTAACAATTCGGTTACAAAAGTCGGCAGTACGGTGGCTGAAATAATGCACGTTGTACATGATTTTGTAGTTGAAATAATCAAAGTAGAGAAACTTCTCTTCAAGCTACAACTCATTTTTAGACACATTTTTAACGCGTTAAATGTATTTACAAATCATTTTGCAAACGAAATTTTCCCAATCCTTCATTCCATTCACACTACTCTCTACAGTATCCCAAATACCTTACATTAATACAGCTATTTTTAGAAGAACCAAAATAAAAACTATACTAAATTCTTTTATTATTAATCATTTTTAATCGTACCACTTCTGAAATGCAGCAGACACTTGTCTAACCTTTCCGGTTGTTTTCAAAAACTTATAATTACAAGTAATGTGACATTTGGCAGATGACACTTGGCAACGTTATGCAATAACCATTTAATTCAATTTTCAGAATCTACACCTTGTGGAAGACAGTCCTACCAGTTGCTATGTTTATAATATACATTGTAATATTCTACAGTATTCGACGTAAACGTTATTTCTCCTCAGGTATCAATTCATGTAAGCTTGAATGGCTATTTTATCGTAATATAATATATATATATATATATATATATATATACATGATCTAAAGATATAATCATGTATATATTAATTCCTGACTATATATTGCTTCAATGTATCATTTAAAACAATTTAATAAATTTGTTTCAAAATTAAATTAATTTTTTTTCTTTCTCCCTTAATTTCTCCCTCTGCCCAGCCCGTTCCATTATTTTTACCAGATAACGAAGTGTATTTAGGAATCTTCACGTTGTTTGCAAGGCAGAATGCAAGTGCGAGTAAAACTAACAATTACGAACGATCAATGCTAATTCAAGCAGCGCTAACTTGCATTTCCATGGAAATTGAAATGATTTTTTTCGAATTTTCATCAGCATTTGCAGTGAAAATTTTTGGCACAGAAGCATATGTTCTATCGAGAATTACCGTCAACTGCCTCATCATTTTCAACTGTTCCGTACTTCCTACCGTATACTTCATTTATAACAAACGTGCTCGTAGAATCATAAAACAGCATTTTTTACGCTTATTTTTGAAAGATCGATTCGTAACCAACACAACCACCCTTCAAGTGAATTAGAACATTTGGGGGGAAAAAAATGGCTTAATTGCTAATGTATTCAATAATTTGTAATGCTACTGAAAACTGAGAACCCTTTAGTGGCCTGCAGTAGTTGAATATTCGATGTAACGTGTTGCATTCGTGAATTTATACGCATCATCTGTTTGTTGCGTGTGTTTGCATAAAATGCGTATGAGACGTGTGTTAGCACGTCTTTGTTTAATTTTAGTTTTTATGATTGTGGAGAGTACTGTATGTGATTTCATTGTCTGCTCATCCTTTTTGCATTTACTAGCTTCATCCATCAAAAATGACAAATGACTGAGTCAAATGACTAATTGTCTAATTTACTGTAAATAGCAGTGATCGAACAGACAGTCTATTTTGCTGTCATCTATCACTTTGAAATGAAATGAAATTGAACATTCCTATTAATCCACCACGTCAACATGCAAATCAGTCCAAGGTTACGCACGCTTCCGGATGCTCTGAAGATGGGACGACTGATGTAACGTCAACGAGGTGAATAAAGCTCTTCGTCAAGGAAATATTTAACTTTTCGGCTACGTCACACGATGCTTGTTCGCTGCAAATAGAATTTCACCGCGAAACAATGCGGTATTTTTTTATTGGAAGTTGTTGTCTGCTCGTTGGAGTGTCAAGGAGAAAAAAAAATTTTTCAAAACTTTTGGATGAATTTTTTTAAAAAAAAAATGGATCAAATAGCTTGGAGATCAGATGCTAATTAGCTGGATCACATGCTAATCAACAAAAGGATAACGTCGACAGCAGCACCAATGCCTGGAACAGAATTATTTGCCAAAAGTTACCGCTACCAGAGGCGCTCTACGAAACTAGTTAGGATGTTTCGAGCAAAATCGAAATTTTATAGGTAAAAAAGAAAGTGAAAGGATGAAAAAGGGATGTGCGCTCGATTGATCGTCAACAGTATGGGATGTTTTTAAATTTAATATGCTAAAAACAGCGAAGAATCACTCCAAATTTTGCAACTTAAGCTCATAAACAAACAATTTTTAAGCCTTACGACTTATCTCAACACTAGCAACAAGCGAAATTTCACCGAACTTGAAATTTTCCTCAATTATCCCAGTAGGATTCCATTTGTTTGACAAAATTTATTTAATTGTGCATTAGGTCTCATTGTCTGCTAGTGAGCACTTTTTATTTGTTTATTTTCAAACTGTCAAAAACATGACAGCAAATTGCAGAAACAACTAGTACAAGCTTCTTTCACATCCATAAATGATGAATTTTAATTTCGAATTTAATTATATTTCATAATTTTAAAATGAGTAACATTGATGCGCAACTTCTATTCTTCATTATTGATTGTGTGTGACGCAATGTTATCTTCAACACTATACACTTTTTTCGAAAATATATTCGTTTTGCTGCACGCTCGAAACATTCCTCATTCGTTCGTTTCAAATTTACAACAAAAAGTGAATTGACTGCGTGCGCTGAAGCGCACTTCATTGATGTGAATTGCGCGCGCACCGTTATGACGGATATCAAAAAAGCAACAATTTTCCAATTTGCATAATATTTTAGTATCTAAAACAACAAAAGAGCTTTTCAATTAATTTTATTAAAAAAAAATCATGTGCAATACGTATTTCTTGAAATATTTGTTTGCGTTTTTTTTTGTTAAATTTTCTACAAATTAAATTTTCTTTTTGATAATTCAACAATGATAACAACGCTAAGGTGCAAAATTACTTTTGGCAGTTCTGCTGAATGCAACAAAAAAAATTCACAGTGTGAAGTCTGTCGCTTCCATCAAATAGCTTTCGTAATGTTTATTGCAATTTTTAGTTTTAATTTTCGTTTTGGAAAACGTGTAGTTCTTAGCACAGATGAATGTTTTGGTGAAAATTAATTTTATGCTTTGGAACGTCTTTCATTGCATTTTTTTTAAAAAAAATGACAACTACTTTGTCAGAATTGCTCATTTAACAAAGAACTACAGTATGGCATTGTTTATTTAAATGCCGACAGAAGAGATTTGTTTCACTGTAAGTACGGTAATGTGCTTCCCCTAGTAACCAGTTAGATAAAGGTTAGAGTTAGCAATAATTCTAAAATTCGTGGTGTTTTTAAAATTTTGAATTAAATTTAATACGAAAATTGATAGTGCCATTTAAATAAATCTTTAGCAAAAAAAGTATGAATTTTTTGTTAAAGCGAACATAAATCACTTAATTATCAACCAGCTAAAAAAATCCTTATAATATAAAAAATTTATTTTTTGCACATTTTAGTTTAATTTTTAATAAACTAATTCATTAATTTTTTTAAAAAATATTTTTATAAATTTCAATTTTTCCTCCATTACTCATTCCTGAACACTGCTCTATAGCAGGAAGTGTTTTTCATCATTATCATTGCGTACAAGTAAATTTTTCGTTACTTTTGACTGATTCTGTAGAATATACTGCTAGTTTGAAAAATATTTTCAGGAATAATTACGACACACGTAAAATGATAATTTATTGCCGCATTACTGTATTACCGTACCACTTCTATTATTATTTTTAAATAACGAAATGGCAGATATTTTTGATATAAGAGATGATTACAATACGGTAAAAAGATATGTGGCAATCGTACTGTTTTCTATCTTTCTGCTATACGGTATTGTTAGCAATGCGCTAATGATAATGGTATTCTGTCGGAAACGAAACAATCTTTACAGTCGTGCATTCATCCTTATCACTCATCAACTTATCATTTGCGGTTTCTTGAATTTCACTCCACAAGTGATCGATGTATTACTTAGAATGCTAATTAGCAAATGGAGTTCGGACGGTACGTTTTTTTCTTCCTTTTCTTTCCCTCTCTGTCATTTGTATGATGCGAGAATTTAAATTCATTGCATAACAATCCTCTAATTACGATGGTTCATTATTGCTAAATAAGATTGAATTTCATTTCTATCGTTAATATACCGATAGATCTGCTGTAACATTTCTGAAATTTTTGTCTCAATTTGTGAATAAGGTAAAAGAGACTATTTTTTGTGTTCGATGCTAATTAATTAATTGATTATTCAATTAGTATTGTTTAGGTAATGCAAGTGCCCGTATGTTATCTAAATGAAGAATTTATCAGCTGATTGAAAGAAGTAAGAGAGGAGCAAAAATTGAAATGTTGCGAATTCTTTCTCAATCAAAAAATTTCACATAACAAGATTAATTTAATTATTGAAAGTTTAGAATATAATGAAATACCGATTTACAATATCTTAGCAACAGTGGACACATTTTCATATTTGGCTACGCTGCATTTTGCATTTCTATTAGCAGTGAATCGTTTTGTGTCCATAAATTTACCGAAATTCAATGTGTTCTTTAGGACAACAAAGTTCTATTTGCTTATTGGTTTCGTGTGGCTATCCGTTCTTGGTATGTGGTGTTAATTGAAATTTTCTAATTTTTCTTAAAAACTGAAAAATTCACCAAAAAAAAATATCAACAACATCATTTACGTGTGTACTTCGGTTTTTTCTGAAAGAAAAATCTTGCAATGCGAGAGTCGAGGTGATTTTGCGATGCAGCGCGTGTGATAAAAATTATTGCTTGATGGCTAATTTAAAATGAATTTATAAAAATTCAATTATTTTAAATGTTATATGTGCTAACTTTATATATGCATCTATATACAAAAAAAAACATTAATTATTTTATTAGTTAAACAAGCATTCAGTATTGTAGTGTCCAAAGCTTACAGTACCAAATGGTCATCACCATTGAAGTTTCCTGGACGACTTTTCAGTGATATCACTCATGGAGTTTCATTATTGTACAAAAATTTTCAATGTTTCAAATTTGCATTGGTCAATTAATTGCACGAAGAATACGCCGGAAATTGGAGCGATTTTTATGAAGTTTGTTAATTTCTACCTTTTCATAGTTCGTCAAAAAACACAAAAATGAGAGCAGCACGAAGAGCTCCAAGTAATTACTTCCATCTCCAAAATATCTGTGATACTTAGCGTAACATGCATCCCACCAACCAATCACTCCTTTAATTGGTTAATTTTTTTTTTTTTTTTTAGAATTCGACATGTTTGGACAGTTCTGTTACCCATAGCAATGTTTGCAGTTTATATTCCAATATTTTATAGTATGCGCAATAGACGACGAAGTGTCTTAGAGTTACGTAAAACAAGCGGTAATATTTTAGTGCTCTTTTTTTTTGTTTGATTTTTTGCTTTACGAGAAATGAAATGAAGAAGAAGTATGTAAATTTTTTCCCTCATTCATCACAAATATTCATCCACTTTTGTGCTTTTTTTTAAAACATTGAATGCAATGTGATTTGCATTTCTTTTGCATGCATTCATTCAAAAATGCAATCCTCAAATGTGTTGGTTAAAATTTAGTTAAATTTAATTAATTTTTTCTTTCTTTTTTTACAAAAAAAACGAAAACAATGTTTGCAGCGTATACAGCAAAGATTGCAGCTGGTAAATATGAATGGTCAATGCTAATTCAAGCGGCCGTGGTTTGTGGTGCAATGGAAATTGAAACTATTTGCTTCTACTTCCTCCTAGACCTTGCGGTTCACTTAGCTGGCAGAAAAGCTGAAATTCCCGTGAATATATTCATCAATTGCTACGTCATTATGAATTGTGCGGTGCTGCCAACCACCAGTTTCGTTTTGGTGAAACGATTTCGTGACGATGTGAAACGTGAAATTACCGATTTTCTTCGCAAAATTCAAAATTGCATCAACTAATGTTTCCTCCTCCCTCTTTCTCTTTCTCTTTTCCTCCCTCTCTCTCTCCCTCTCTCTTTCCTTTTTTGGTTATTTGTATTGGCAAAAGAATGAGTGATATTTGACATTTCTTGCATATATTAAATTTAACATTTATGAGTAACACTGATGAGCAACACTCACAACTTTTTCAGTTCTAAGTTAGAGCTATTGGAAGAATTAAGATAATTTTATGAAATGATTTTCACGTCTAATTAATAAGAGTGGTCCGTTGTATGGTGGAAAATTTGTACCCTATTCGTATCCGAGCTTTATCCTTCTCCACTAATTTATGCGTAAATTTACACCATAAACATTTACTTCACTTGCTAATCCACACGGTGAATTATTTTTGAAATGTTAAAGTTTCATCTCTTTGTACTCGGCGAAAACTTGGCAAATTTGTTGCATAGTTTTGTTTGGTTTTACACTTGGTTCACCTAACTTAAATCTCATTTTTTCATTTTCAAATGCACTTATACAAAGAGCACGCTAATTTATGCTGTACGAGAAGTGTTACTACTAGCTTGTTTTATTATAAGAAATGAAATCAATCGATCTCCGCTTCATTCCACCATTTTCAACCATTTAATTTACACACTAAGTGGTATGTAACAATGGCATTTAACTTTTACTGATGTCAGGGAAATTAGTAAGTTAACACCAGTTAAACCACTCTCACTTAAATTCACCTACATTGTTTCAAAATATATATATATATATATATTTTTTTTGAAACAATCTTGTGCAGCATTAGTTTGTTGATCCTATTAGTGTAATATTTCACTTCGAAACGAATCATTCCTCATCCTCAGCTAGTCGTACAAAAAAAAACTTTCCTTTCAATCGTTTTCATTAAAAATGCCTTCCTACGATAGCAGTCATCATTTGCAAGTTTGGCAAGGGTTTTGATTTTAATTGGGACCGAAATGGGTAGCAGTAGTAGTATTATTATCACTATTATTATTAGTAGTAGTTATTGTTATTGTTGTCGCTGTTGTTGCTGTTGTTGTTGTTGCTGTTGTTACTGTTATTGTTGCTGTTGTTGTTCATTGTTACTGTTATTGTTGCTGTTGTTGTTGTTGTTGTTGTTGTTGTTATTGTTGTTGTTGTTGTTGTTGTAATGTTTATTCACCTATTATATTTATCAGTTTAGACTGTTTATGATTAATTACGGCAAGCATTTGATATGATTAGCAATTTCTTTAAACAAAAAAAAGTAATAACTTCACTACCATTCACTCACTCACTCATCGTCTATCCTCACCGTTCTTCCACAACGATTAGCTGTTCCTCAATAAGCTAACTTTACTGCAATTTTTTTTCTCAATGCAAAAATTTAATTAGATGCGCATTTTCAGTTGCAAGTGAATGTCTTCATTGAGCAAGAAGCATTTCAATTTTTTCAATTCCTCCAATGCCAATCATATTCAATATATTAATTACTATTAGCTAATAGCTATGATAAATATTTGAATTATGCAAATATATGCGTGCTCTAGTATTTAAGTAGTATTTAATTAAGCATTACTAATTATTTTTTCATGCAAAAGCATTCTTTTTACACAGTAGCAATCTTTTATTATCAACGAACAGCCACCTAACACTAATCATAATCGCATTCATTTCGTTTTCTTTTCCACATTTTCAATAATAAGTGAAAATTAAAATAGGTTAAATATTGCATCATAAAATTTCTAGCAATGGTAAATTAATTCACCTTTGTAGGAGAAGGAAAAAGAAAAGAATTTGTTGACATTTTGCTAAAAATTAATGAAATCAATGTTTTCATTTCATTTTTAGCAGAACTTGTGCTATCCTTAAATGCTATTAAATGAAAGAGAGGGAGAGGGAGAGAGAGAAAGAGAAAGAAAGAGAGATTGTAAACATAATTATTGCTGGTAGAAAAATCAAATAAGTAGGAAATTGTTGAAGCAAAGCATTTATTCATTTATCACAAAGTACAACATTTTTGATTAAACGTAAATTTCTTTGGTTAAAATGAAATGAAACAAAAATTTAACTGAGGCTTTTTTTTGTCATTTAAAATAAATCGTTTGTTTTTTGTTTTTGGAATTTCTATATCAGTGATTGCAAAATTACTTTCAATTAATCATGTAAAATATGGAACATTTCTGCTTTTGCTTTTTTTTTGAATTTCCGACGTAATCAATTTCGTAGCAGCGATTGATAAAAAAAAATAAAAGAAACTAAATATGTAGCGGTTAATTTAAATAGAAAAAATTCCCTACTTTTTATGCTATTTTCTATTTATTAAGAAAAATTTTGTTTTATTTAAAAAAAAAGAATTAGACCAAAAGCAGTAATAAGTGTTTCTCACTGGATTGTTACGATGAGAATTGACGGAAAAAAAATTGAATGTGAAATTATATTATTCGTTGAACTGAAGTGTTGCATTACTACTGTAGCTCTTTCCTGAGATGAAAAGAGGAAATTTTAGTTGCTAGCTTCTTCGCCGCAATAACTTCCAATCTTTGCTACTGCCAAACAAAATAGCAAAAAAAAAATTATTATTTTCGAGATTTTCATTCAAATTAAACTTTCATAAAAAATTTTTTCTTTCTGAATTTTAGCAATGAAAGGATGGTTGAAAGGATGGGAAAATTTTTTGTGTATTATGCTTCTTTTTTTTGCATATATTTTCTTAGAAATAAAACATTTATTTAAATGAAATCAGCAATTTTAAACATTTTACCTTACATGTTCTTGGATGAAATGAATTCTGCTAAATGCTCCCTTTGAGCTATTTTAAACTATTCAACTTTTATGCTCACCTGTATTAAACGTTAACTTTTCAATTTCTTATGCAATGATTCATTTCAAACACTTATCATTTTGCAATCCTGGATGTGATGAGTTGTGCTTCAGATCTTTTTTGTTAGGATGAGTTATTTTAAATCTTTATGCAATTAGTGATTCATTTTCACGAGTCCGCATAGTTAAACTTTACTCAAATGCACAAATCATTTTGAGTTTATAGTGGAATGAATGAAAATTAATTTTTTAAAATGTAATAAATATTATGGGACAAAGTTCAACGATCACTCGTTGCCACTATGAGTGTGCACCACATGAATGAATTATTCCTGAACATGTGAATTTTCATTCCATTCCGTCTGATGAAATGACCAACAATGGAACTGTAGCAAATGAGAATGCTCTCAACGAACACTTGAAATATTAATTTTTTCAAAGTATAAATTAACTAGCTAAATACAATTACTGATGAAAAAAAAACTGACATGAAATTTGCTCACTTCTAATCAAACAATTTTCTTTTATTTTCTTTTTTAGAGAAAAAAACGCCAAATTTTTATCTCAATAAATAATAGGTTTCAGCTGAAACCTATTTAACATAATTTTGGCTTCTTTAACTGAGGTTAAATTGAATTGAAATGACTTCGTAAAATAATACGCTAATCAAGTTCTCACTTGATAACACACACACACACACACACACACACACACACTCACACACACACACACACACACACACACACACACACACACACACACACACACGCACACGCTTTTTTGTGCTACTTGGATAGGAGTAATAATTAAGTAATGAAGTAAATATTGAGGCAGAATCTTTAGCAGAGATATGTTTCCAGGTAATGTAAAACATATATCTTCTCCCACTTGATAGCACTGCTCTAGTTTTTTGAAGCAAAATTGAATTTTTAATTATCTTCTTTTTTTTCACTTTTACAACACATTCCATGTATCTATATAGGGCTATGTTATAGTAATGTTGTTTTCCTACTCCATTTAAACAATGTAAAGAGTATTTTTTAAGAACATTTTGCATTTTCCATTTAATAAATGAAATTTGCGATGAAAGTGAGCGAGAAAAATGGGTGTGAAAAACAGGAACAGTTTAGTTGCTACGGAAAACGACAAGTGAATTTAATAGGTGCAAAATAGGTTATGTAAAGTGAGTGGATAATAACAATGTTTGAAGCTAAGTAATTGTTTGTAGCTTAAAATTTTTCTTTTTTTTTTTATTCGAAAATTAAATTTTGAAAAGGTTTTTTGTTTTTTTTTTCGGTCACAACAAAAGATAGCAATCGTTGCAACCTAAGTGTGTAATTTTCTTTTATTCGCTTCTTTTTTTCTTTCCAATCTGAGTGTTCATACTTTATCGAAGTGATTCTCTGATAGCAGTGAAAAATTTTGATTTTATTTTATTTGCAATTAATTTGTCATTTGAGCAGCGAATAGTATTGATTTGGTTGAGTTATGAAGGACGGAATATTTTGAATTTGTTAAAAAACAATTAGTACGCTCATTGCAGCAGTGAACGAGCGAACACGCTAAACGCACTCATTTATGTCACACATCCTTTATTGTTATTTAAAATCGCTTTTTAGGGATTTTAGAAATTTAAAAAATCCTGTTCCTGTCCTCTTCTATTTCATCTAATCATCAAATAAGCCAGTGGAATTTCAAAAATTCGATGCATAAATTTTTGAAAATTTACGGCGATACAGTACTGCGGCAACACAGAAGATGCTAATTGAGGTGATCAACAGACTTTGGAGGTATGGTAAGAGGAATTATTTCAATTGCGGTTAGTTTACAACAAAATTAGCTGACGTTGCTGTTGGTACTTATTTTCCGTTAAGTTCCACACGATAATTTTGCGTGATGGTTTGCTTTTTGATGTAGTCAATTTTAAATTCTCCGTGGAACACGTGCGCTAAAATCGATGCTCAGCGAAGCAAAAATTAATTCTAATCAATCAACGATTATTAATGATGAGATTAAAAAAATTAATTTAAGAAGCATTGAAATTTTACCATCTTAATTTAGCAATAATTTCTTTGTTATCGACACTTCGGGACAACATTGCGTAGTTTTAGAGTTTTCATTCAAATTAAAAGCTAGCTTAGCAGTTCCATAGCTCAACGGGTAGAAATTTCCGCCAAAATTTGCATTCTTCAAAAAAAAGTGGAATAATTTTAAAAATTAGCTGCAATTGCTATCTTATAATTCGAGCTGAGAAAATTTTGCAACAATTTCAGGCATTGAAACGAACAGCTTCAGTGCGGCAAATTTGAAAATTTCCGGAAAAAATTTTGCAATGGGCAAGATGATAGCTCGGTCCTTTTGCATCATTGCATTATTTCTAATATTACCTCTAAGATGTGAAGAAAAAAATACGAGTATTTTTGACATAAGGAATAATTCCAATACAGTAATAAAATACGTGGCAGCTATTATGATTTCGTTATTTCTGTTATACGGTATTGTTGGCAATGTGCTGATGGTTATAGTAATCTGTAGTCGAGAAAATCATTACGGTCGCGCGTTTATTCTTATCATATCACAACTTATTACTTGTAATTTCTTTACTTTTTCTCTTCAACTGATTTATATTTTGCCAGGTATATTGGGAACTGACAGCGCTTTCGATGGTAGGTTCCTTTAATTAATTTACTTTTTCACATTCCTAAAACATCAAATTTTTGCGTGCAAGTCATTTTGGAAAAGGTTAATGAATGACATTGAAATATGCAAAACTTTAGCAATGTCATTTCAGGACAAAAATGCTGAATTTTGCTAACCATATATCTAATTGCATGATAAAAAATTTAAATTTAGTTTGCTGAATTTTATTTAAACAATTCTCATTTCAAGTAATTATGAGCTCTAACTAATAACATTAATCAATTATTGATAACACTAATTAATTGCAGTAAAATAACAATGAATAATATGCACTATGAAACGAGCGATTGTTTCACATAATTTAAAGTTTTTTCCATCTGCTCATGTTTCAGAATATTACTTAACTTGGAGTCATAAAATATTCATAAGCACCGAAAAACTTTGGTTTCTTGCTATTTTACAATTTACATTTCTGTTGGCTGTGAATCGCTTTGTAGCATTAATTCTACCGAAATTCAATGATTGGTTCGAATCAAAATTACTTTTTCTGATCGGCTTGTTATGGTTGTTAGCTTTAGGTAAGCTTCATTGATATTTCTGAAAAAATGCTCGAAGTAATTTCTTGCAAGTAATTTCAAATAGTACTTATTATCATTTCATGGTCAGCTAAATAAATACTTTATTACTGCACATTGCTATTACGGTTTTCTTGCCTAAAGTTGACAGTTTCAGGCATTACAATTGCATATGCTTATTACTGTACTGCAAGATACTATATTTCTAGCTTAACGCTGAAGGCAAATTGCACAGCGAGGTCAGAAGAAAGTGGAAAATTTTTTATACGGTAACATTTACATTATTTGATACATTATGCTTAACTAATGAAATACAGTATCAGACTTAACAAACTATCATTGGTATTTCTGCAGATGTTCCGTAGCACTGTACATACGGAATAATGAAAGCAGGTGATTTGTTCGGATAGTTTTTTTTTTCGTTAAATTTATTTTATAATTTAATTAACACAACCTTTTACAGACCAATTTTGTTATTTTTCAGAATTTACAAACTGTTCAAATTATCTTTACCCATTGTGATGTTCATTATATATATTGCAATATTCTGCAGTATTCGACGTAAACGTCAATTTACTTTTGATGTCAATCGAACGCAAGGTTAAATGGTTATTTTTCGCATGTGTACGCCAACACTCATAAGTTATAATAGTAGGAATTTACAAAATTAAATTACGATAAGCTTTCATTTCATTTTTCCTCTCTCAATTAGTCAGTCATTCGCCTCAGTTTTCCTTTGCATTATTTTTGCTGGAAAAACAAAGTTTTGCATTTTGCAGGAATTTCCACGTTGTTTACGAAGCAGAATGCAAGTACGATGAAAACTAGCAATTACGAGCGCTCAATGCTAATTCAAGCAGCGCTAACATCCATTTCAATGGAAATTGAAATGATTTTTTTCGACTTCCTCACTGTATTTGCAGTGAAAACTTTCGGCAATGAGGCATACGGTCCGTCGAAAATTTTTGTAAACTGTTACATTATATTCAATTGCTCCGTACTGCCTACCGTATACTTCATTTATAACAAGCGAGCTCGTGCTATTGTAAAGGAGCACATTTCACGCTTATTTTTAAAAGATAAATTTGTGACAAGCACAATTACTCTTCAAATGAATTAGGAAATTCCAAAGAAAATTTAGAAAAAAAAAACTTAAATTCTAAAGTACTGAACAATTTTGCAGTGCTATTAGAAATTAGGAATGTTCTGGTGAATTGAAAAAAGTTTAATAATGTAGGAAAATCTAAGTTACCTTATCTTTTGCATTCATTAATTCATGCTCATTTGTTTGTCTTAAACGTTTGCAGCGAAATGTAACATATTGTAAAATGTTTTATTACATACATTATAGTATGCTTTTAATTTTTAATTTTTTTAAAAAAATTTATGATTTCTTTTTTTTTTGTAATTTCTGATTTCTGATCTTAAAGAGTTAGTGCAAATGATTAACCTCAAATCATCTTTTTTTTGCGTCACTAGTTTTATTAGTTTAAATGACGAATTATCTAATTTTGCTGTGAGTAGCACTTGCCGAGTACGAGAAAATTTGAGGAAAAGTTTTTTATTTTTTTTTAAAACTATCATTTATTATTTTGAAATGGGGCATTGATACGATTCATCACCTCAACAAACAGTTCCAGATCACCCTAGCAGATGCTCCAAGTGAAGACTTAGTTGACGTTAGCTGATCACTTTGTTTCGTGATAATTTTTGAAAATTGTATTATGACGTCAGGCGGAATAAAACTCTCCGTTCTCACAGCAAACAAATTTTACAATTTCACTGAGCTGTACGCCAGCACAAAGAATGTTGCAACAGATTACTGTCACTGTTACTGTCATTAGGAGCAAATAAACTATTTAGTAGACACGTAAGTTGTTCGCTTTCAATCAAAACATTAATTTTGATAAAGTTACAGTCAGTTTGAAGTATGATTTCAGTATTAGTAAGTATTACCTCGTCGTTTTACGTGTATTTTCACGTGTTTTGAATGAATGCGGGGGCACAAAATGAATTCTGTTATCTTTTTAAAAATTTAAGCAAAAATGATGATTCACTTATTTTGATTTACGACAGAAAAAAGTTGACGTGTTCCATAACAATGGAAAATTTCCGCGAAATTGTTAAGCAAAAAATGAAATCCATATTTCGGCTCGTTGAGGGCGGCAGAAAATGAAATTTTTAAAAATTGAAAATGTTTCTCGCTTAAATTGAATTGAAATTGACTTGAAAAGCATTGAAATGCTTCTAACGACAGGAGAATTCACTGTTCTAATCAAATTTATCCATTCACATTGGCTGTCAAACGAACTCAACGTGATTTTTGACCAATCACTCATTGGCAATTTGTACAGTTACGCCAAACAATTTACATCACTTTCTAATTTAATTTCAAAAATTTAAAAAACCTTTTACTGCTTTTTTCTCAAATTACCCCATGCATTATTTGTATTTCTGATATCGAATTGAAATGTATTAATTAAATGTAATTTAAGTTAGCTAATTTAACTCAAATTGAATAGCATATCTCCACATGTTTGAAGGATATGAGGAAAGTTACAATATAAAATACCTTTAGCAATGCTTACTAATTCAGTAGAATCTCTCAAAGAAGGAAATAAAATGATATGATTCATTGTAATTGATTTGATACTTCTAAAAGACTTTTGTAAAAATAATTTTACAAATTAAATTTTACGAACTGTTATATTAGTAAAATTAATTGAACTTAATTCATAATCCATGAAACGACAATTTACAGAAAAAAAAAGAACGAATTCATGCATATGAGAAAAGAAGAAAGTGAGCGAAATATTTTGCTCTATTCTTGCACTTAGTATCACTCTCCTTAAATTTTCAACAAAACAAAAAGCACGCAATTAAATTTCAATTCCACAATATATAAGTGTCTAAAATTTAATTTCACAATATCAATTGCTACTTGAGTGGGAAATTTCTTCATTCGTAATGAAGGCTTTTTTAGGATTACGTTAAGCTTTGATAATCTCATGGTTAAACTTTGATAGGATCACGTTAGAAAAAAAAAAGCAAGCAAAAGCTCATTTTGATTGACTTCACGATTTTTTTATAAAATTAAAAAAAAATGGATTTAGCTAAGAACTGGACTGTTTTGGGTGGTAGAATTTCGACTGCAAAAGTATGTGTGGTTGACGACTTGTTCACATCTTTTGATGTTGCCTCCTCTGACAATTCACTTTTACGATTAATGGATAAAGATAGCATTCATTGTTTAATACTGCTCTAATTGCTTCATTAGTTTTAAAACTTAATTAGGAGTAAGATTAAAAGTGAGGAAAAATTGCTAAAAATATTTGATGGATAAATTTACAAATTAATTTGCATTTGTTAGTGTGAATTGTTGGTGAATTTGAGAGCGGTTGAATTTCCCATTCTCTTCAATTGTACTCATCGCAAAACAAAAAAGCAAATTTCATCAGAAATTTGATTGAATCAAAAATTTCACTGAAATATTTTGAGTATGTTTGAGTGTAGAAAATTTGTTCACCTTAAACGTAATGTTTTAATGTTGCATTGATTAATTTGACATATGCAGAATAAATGCTACAATGAAATTTTCCGAAATTTTACTTTTTTTTTCTCAATAGCCAAAGTAACCAAAGTGGTAGATTTCTTCTAAATCGAATTGCTAATAAAACGAATGCAGCTGAATGAAGTAAACTTGTGCGCTGATTGTATTCCAGAATTGCGCACATATGCGCCATCATGATCATTTGAATTTAAGGATGCCTCGAAGATGAGTAGTTTAAATTCCACTGAATACGCTGATGTGTATTATTCACTTTCAACAAGCGCATACTCTGATGGACAATCTTCTCACAGTACGCATGATGATGTATGCTTTTTTTTATGATCAATTTTTGAAGTTAAAAATTTTATAAAATTATTAGCTGAGGTAGATAGCAGCAACTGACGCACTATTTTTTTCTCAGAAAATTAAATTTTCAAAGACAATGTGTTTGAATAGATGTAATCTTCCATAATATTTTAAACAGTTTGATTTTTTTGTGAAAGTAAATGTAATGCGTCAAAAGTTTCCAATGTTTCTTCCAATACTTTCTTAATTTAGTAATGTTACAAAAATGCAAAAAAAATAAAAGTTATAAGTAATGCAGTAATAGTAAATGCTTCAATTAAAATTTTAATTTTATCTGCAATTGCAGAGTTGTAGTAAAATCGATACAGAGGTAGCGCGGCATAAATTACGCAGTAATTTCAACTCCTTCACTTACTGTCTTCGACGCATATGTTGCTGTAAAACACGACCGTACGGTAAATACTACCTTTTTTTTTTGGCTAATCATAAAAGTACAATGTAATGAATGTAGCAAATGCTGACAGTATGGTTTCACTTAAGTAACACTTTAGTTTAAAGAATTTAAATTAATTCGAAAATTATGAAAGTTTACTAATGTTTAAAGAATTTAAATTATTTCAAGGATTATGAAATCCTCTTGTTTGAAATGAGCGAAAAAATGCAAGTTTCAGCTTCGATGATTGCAAATGATTTCTTTACAGTGCAAAATAATTATCTGAAAATGGTACTTTCAGATCCATCGATGGGTGCGCTACCTCGTGAATGGTTAGATCCGAATAGGATGAATTTTCGCCTGAATAAAACAGCAGGTTTTTAGCAAAATTATTTTTAAAACAAGTTGTTTTTCCCTCATCCATACGCTTCATCAACTCATCCGTTTATTTTTGCTTTAACTTTTTTTAAAATTTTATTTTTATCTCAAAATTTTTTAAAATTTGCATAACTTGCATTAGAGAGAGAGAGAGAGAGGGAGTGAGAGATGTTTTGAATATTGAAATAAATTGGATGAGTAATGTTGAAGGTTTTATTCGATTTGATTTAATTTTTTCTGCATTATAGATCACCAGTGTAAGAGTGAGTCGGAGGAAAAGGAGCAGTCGATGACTGGTTTTTCCACAATCAATTCTAATACAGAATAAATTTGCTGCGCAACTGGGATGAATTGTAACTATTTTGAGAGGTTACGAGGGAGACGTTTAAATTTTCATCATATAAAATGAATGTAACTCATTCATCGATGTGATAAGCAATTTTTCTTTATCAGTTGAAGTGATAAATCGTTTACTCAATTTTGACGTATTTGTCACACGTCGCATTTCACATGATAACAGAGCGTGAAGTGAGGTGGAGTAGGCTTAGAGCACTGATGTTTAAACGCTTCTTCATACGTCACCAAAGTAAACATTGTGTTGAAATTACATCACTTACTTGGAAAAAAGAAAGAAGCTATCACTTTATGCAACAAAATTCAAAACAAATTTTGTTAGCTCAGTAAATGCATTAACACTCACCTGAAGTGGTTGGAATAATCACATGGCAGTAGTTGATGTTAATTAATTAATTTCAAATTAGTCAAACAAATGTAACTTTGCTGCTGGAGGCACGAAGATAATCTTATTTGTGCTAGTAGCTTTAGAATTTTCAAATGCATGATAAAAGAAAAAAGACAACTGAAATTTAATACTTTTCGAAATTTTGACAAAATTATCACCATCAAACACTCTTGGATTATAAAAATTTGAAAATCTATGACGAAATTCATCTCATATATTTAAACAAATAAAATATAAAATGATAATGATGAACATCTGGTGCAGTAATGAAAAGTACTTTAAAAAGCAAATTTCAGGAAAATCCGGAAAACATCTCATGTACATACGGGTGGACAGTTAACGGTTACGGTATCAATCTGAAAGAGTTTTAAGTAGAAAAAAAAAGAATGGAAATTACAAACTGAAACAATTTGTTTTCCACAGATAAGCTATGTAAACTTTAGAACTGTTAAAAAGAGGCGTGTGTGCGGTACTTTTCACAATGCTTCCACAATTGAAGCATAGCTAAAACAAGTCAAACTCTCTCCTCCACCACCATATTCTCTCAAAAAATGAGCAAAAAAAAGGCAAAAATTAAAAACTAAACGCCCACATCTGTTTAAACTGTACACTGAAATATCATACACATACCTATATTTATAAGTAAAGTTAATATGACAAATTCATTTCTCAATCTTCTTCCATTCTCATTTTAATCATTTAAAAAACAAATTCGTTTTGCAATCTGAAAGACAAATGCATTTTGGGAATGAGCTATGTCAAATTTGCTAAATTTGTTTTATTTTACTTGTTGAAATGTGAAAAAAACCAAAAGTTTTTATTGGTTAGCAAAAAAACACCGGTGTAAATTATTCAATATATTAATTTACTTTTAAAAATTGTTCATTTGTGTTTTCTTTGTTTTACACTTCTTAAAAAAGCCAATAAATAGTAATTGATGTAAAATGGAAAATTTTAAATGTTGTGTTATTTTTTGCAGAAGAAGTTGTATTTTTCACATGTTGACTTCGTCGTAATGATTTATTACGAAATTAAATTATACTTATGAATTTAATAATTTAGCCCTTTTTTCAGAAAGAAAATGAAGAAACTTCTAATAGCATTTGCTTTAATGATTTTTCTAGTTACAGCACAATTCTATCCAAACAATGAAGAGATAAGTTCAATTTTATAATTTCCCAATTAATTAGATATAAGCTGTAGAAGGCTTGGACAAAAAAAATTTCATAAATCGCATGAAACTGACGGGAAATACGAGTTGCATGATGAAAATGTGCTACTACCACTAATTTTAGATAAAATGATCTTTTACATTGTAAAATTAAAATACACATTTTAAATGACGCTGAAATTCGTTCATCTGTGATTTTAGATGGATGAAGAGAAGGAGCAAAGAAATATGTTTAAAGCAAAAGGTCAATGCAGTAAAGCAAAATTCATTAAGACTGATGGCGTGTATGTTATTCTGATCATTCAATATTTTGAAATAATTTTATTTCGCTCTTATATGCCAAACAATCCTAACATTTCTATTTTATAGCAAAAGTTTCAAAAAGCCTTCTATTTCTTGTTACAATTTTACGGAATTGTTTGAAATATATTATTTTTACTACAATTTTTTCTAGTTTTTTTTTGGAGTTTTCCCCATCAGCCTTATAGCTTGCATTAAATCAAAATAGAACAATGCTAAAAAAATATCTCGCTATGAATTCTGTTGCAATTTTAGCTCACCTTATTTTGCAGAAAAAAAAATTGCAAATCACACGTTGATTGCTATGACCAACGTGAACCAATAGCGTGGTGTAGATTGAAAAAAAATCAATCATGGACGTAAGTGTATTTCAATTACTTGTTACACGTAAAATGGATTTCTATGCATATATATATATATATATATATATATATATATATATATATATATATATATATATATATATATATATATATATATATATATATATATATATATATATATACATAAACATCAAAACCTTTCAATGTTCTTTTCTACATTGCAGAAAAATTTCCGTTTTTTAGTAAGAAAGGTTGTTTCTGCGATTCGAAGAAGCACTTGTGCGTCATTGAGAGGAAGAACAGTGGAAAGTCGGAGTATACTTTCTGTGTATCTGCAAAGAACTGGAATTGTCCATGAAATGAAATACTGTCTGATAAGAGATATTACTATAAAAAATTATAGTTGTTAAATGATAAAAAAACAAACAAACAAGAAAGCTCGATTTCAAGTACGTGGACGTAATTGTGCCGTGAAACTGTCCGTCTTATTCGTGCGTTTTTTGTTTCTCTTCCAATAGAATTAAACATTATGATGAAATTGAATCATTACAGTACATCTATTCCATACAGCTAGCTATTGTTATATGACACTTTGTGTGCGTTTCACATCATTTCAATTTCATTTTTTTAATGCATAAATCATTGAAAGTAATTATTAAAGTATATGCATCTTTGATTGTCACGGATGTTTGAGAATAGCAGCGCTCTATTCGCTAGTGATAAAGAACTTGTTGTTGTGTACAAAGTGTTTGCGGTGACAATTGAAAAGTGTGACAATCATGGCGGATTGAAGATGATAACTCTGAGATTAAAGTTACTAAACAGTAGAGGTAGAGGAGCGATTGCAAATTCTTGTCAGAGCTGCTACAGTTGTTTGATGTCACGCAGCACAATTGTTGTGAAACTTTCCTTGGTTGACTGATGCCCGTGAGCTTACTGTAGCCCGCGCAACAATTCATGTATCCGCCGCAACAGCGTACAAGCAGCAACGAGAATGGCAATCGTTCCTGAGACGACTATCCACTCCGAGAATCTCCCGCCCGATCTCCCGCCTGATCCCCCTAGTTCCATGCAAGAGGAATTTTTGCAAACATGATCTACACACACACACACACACACACACACACACACACACACACACACGCACACACGCACACACACACACGCACACACATATACATATATATAGTTGATAGAGAGAGGCGAGTTACAGACACTGAGTGATCGGTCCGTGTGAACATGGATTGGTAGCAAGCGCGGGAAACGGTCTGCTTTGAATGATACAATGAATGGGACATTGCGTGAACGTATTTCCTGCTCAACCTCGGGTTTCTCCACACCGTTCACGTTTATCGCTCAGAAGCGCGGACAGAAAAAAAAGCTAAGTTAGAAAAATAGACAATGTGAAATTGTAGGAAATAACACGCAGATATCTAGTAGTTTTTTTAAAAAAAAAAAGGAAGAAATTCCTTTGAATGTAACTTTTGAAATATTTCGAATATTTTTGCAAAATGAAAAAAAAATTAATTTTACATTTTTGTAACGCTGAGAGATCTTAGTTGAGACTGAGAAAAGAGGAATTGCGACACTGATAAGAGCATGGAAGCTTTATTGATTTGCTGTTTTTGGACGAAAAAATATGTTGTTTAATAAAACACAAAATTTCGTGAAATTAAGTTTCATATTTTTATGTTAAATTTTCATAGGATACGAAATTAAATTCTACATTATGCAATTTCTATAATTTGCTTAAATGACAAGCATGCAAAAGGATGGAATTGGAAGTGATAGAAGCGTTGTTTATTGATTAATAAGTTGCTTTGAATAATATTTACCTTCATAATTAATGCATTTATTATGAATTAAATGTCGTGCGATAAATTGTGCGCATTTGTTTCGTTTTTTACTTTAATGTAAAACAATTTCGGTTTCATTCATAGCTTTTATTGCAACGAAAAAGTTGCATTTTCAATATGAAATTTTTTTTACACTTTTGTTTTTAATATATTAACTGCCTCTAATCACTCTACAAAGAGAAAAATAATTTAAAAAAAACATCAGAAAATAAATTAGATGTGATTAATTTAACAACAATTCTAGCAAATATCATATAACATCATTTTACAACTAATTTCAGGGCAAATAAGCTTTTCATTAGCAATGCTAATAATTGTCATTCATCCGCCTGTTGTTTATTGCTTGTTTCCTGAAATAAAATTGCATCGAACTACTGCTATCATTAATAGCATTTCTTTTTTGCAATAATACTGTACAGTAATTAAATTTGTTACAAAACATTATCATTAGCATACATCGAACTATATATATATGAGTACTAGTAGTAGTAGTAACAGCAGCAGTAGTAGTAGCAGTAGTAATAGTGGTAGTAACAGTAGCAGTAGCGGTGCTACGATATCACTGATAGCTGATAATTTTATCAAAAAGTTTTATCAATTTTTAATGAATTTATAATAATTTTTTGATCAATTCAGGGAGGTACGAGTGATACCATTAATAATATTTGTACGGATATAGATTTAGTAAAAATTTAATTCAAATTCAATGATTGCCAAGGAATATATTGCCAGGTTATTCATTCATACGGATATCGTGCAACTTTATCCACTCAACTCAGCTGAAATTTCTCAAATATTTACGTCATGTAATTTTTAAGCTTATCAAAATTTGCATGTAACACTGTTGAAATTACTCGCATGTCAGAATAAAAGGTTCAAACTCAGTTCAGCTACTGCTCTACATATTTTGAATTATATGTACACGCGGGGATTTTAATATGTCGAATTCTCTTTCTCTCAAGAAATTAAATATTAGTCGAAAAAACATTAAGATATTTGCAGGAATATTGCAATAAAATGTTATAATTTTAATTATTTACATATTTTATGACTATTTACATGTTTTATGACTTAATTTGAATTTTGTACAATTTTCAATTTATTACCGTTGCACCTTACTCTTCATTTATACTTCAAACTTGCATGGGTCATTATCTACTAGTTCTACTACTAATTATCTACTAATTTATCTAGTAGTTTTGTCGCTCAGCAGCTACAAATTATACTCAATAATCTAATTAATTAAGTTATTTAGTTTATTCTCGCTTTATTAGCTTTTTTAAAAAATTTTAGAATTAAATTTTTACATGACTAATTTGTATGCTTTACAAATTGATAAAGACTGATGATCTATTTGATAATTTGGCAAAATCTCATTTATTCATCTTATAACTATGAATAGTCTTCTTTATTCGTAATAAACCTCACCGTAAAATTTTGTTTCAAATTGACTCTCTTGTGTTTTCCACTAAATTCGCTCCATGATCCAACTGCTGGCGGAATTGTCGTATCGCTTCCTGCGCTACTATGTGAACGGTTTGCATGATGTCGTTTGTCCAGCTTATCTTTCCCTTTGTTCCAACCGTTGTAATGTTTGCTAGCAGCGGTGAGATCATGCATGGTTGTATTGGTGATAGTGATAACGTGAGTAGTTGCGGTGGGAGTTGTGCTAGTGAGTGCTGAAGCGACCAGTAATCGTTGCAATTTCATCGTACAATCTGGCGCCACTGCAAATCATCGTGATCTAACACCGCTCAATGAAAAAGGAAGGGATGAAATCAATCATTAACCCTTTTAGCAATAACTTGGTTGCAACTGCAAGTCATCGTGATCTAATCAAAAATGTTTCATTTGCACATTATTTTGAAGATATCATCATTAATTCACTGGAAAAAAATGGATCAAATTGTTAACTATCTTAATTGGTAATGTGACAAAAAAAAATTTTGAAAACTTGCAGTAACGACATTTCTGTTTTTGTATTTGGGCACCATTATCACTCAGATTGACATATGTTAGACATAAACCTTCCGTCACCTAAATTAAAACATTAATTATAAAACGAATTTTGTCAAAGTGTTCACTTGCCCACTTACTGATTGCATTTAACAGCTTTCATTTACTGTTTTCTGAAAATGTTTTAAAAAAACAGAAAAGGAACCGGGCATGAAATTTGGCAGTCACTTTGTGCCGGAAGCCATTGTGGTTCAGCAAATACATCACCACCTAAAGAGAAATCGCTACTGCATAGAGGGAAAAAAGCAATAATCAGATTGTTAATCATGAATTAATATTTTTTTTGAAAAGTTCAACTCTGTTTTGATTAAACTATCACTCAACGTCTTTATTCTTTTTCAAAACGGAAAAAGGAAATTACTTGAATTATTCACATGTTAAATAATGCAACTATTGTATTCCAATGCTGAAGCATTGTATTTGAAGCGATTCGAGAAATAAGTCTTCACATAGAGGAAAATTAATGAGTGTACGTTATCAGAGATAAGAAACATAAGTAAAAAGAAAATGATAGATTTTATTGCAACCAGTCTGTTCAAAATATTACTCTGGATTACTGTGAAAATAATCATAAGAATAACAATTATAATAATAATAATAATAATAATAATAATAATAATAATAATAATAATAATAATAATAATAATAATAATAATAATAATAATAATAATAATAATAATAATAATAATAATAATAATAATAATAATAATAATAATAATAATAATAATAATAATAATAATAATAATAATAATAATAATAATAATAATAATAATAATAATAATAATAATAATAATAATAATAATAATAATAATAATAATAATAATAATAATAATAATAATAATAATAATAATAATAATAATAATAATAATAATAATAATAATAATAATAATAATAATAATAATAATAATAATAATAATAATAATAATAATAATAATAATAATAATAATAATAATAATAATAATAATAATAATAATAATAATAATAATAATAATAATAATAATAATAATAATAATAATAATAATAATAATAATAATAATAATAATAATAATAATAATAATAATAATAATAATAATAATAATAATAATAATAATAATAATAATAATAATAATAATAATAATAATAATAATAATAATAATAATAATAATAATAATAATAATAATAATAATAATAATAATAATAATAATAATAATAATAATAATAATAATAATAATAATAATAATAATAATAATAATAATAATAATAATAATAATAATAATAATAATAATAATAATAATAATAATAATAATAATAATAATAATAATAATAATAATAATAATAATAATAATAATAATAATAATAATAATAATAATAATAATAATAATAATAATAATAATAATAATAATAATAATAATAATAATAATAATAATAATAATAATAATAATAATAATAATAATAATAATAATAATAATAATAATAATAATAATAATAATAATAATAATAATAATAATAATAATAATAATAATAATAATAATAATAATAATAATAATAATAATAATAATAATAATAATAATAATAATAATAATAATAATAATAATAATAATAATAATAATAATAATAATAATAATAATAATAATAATAATAATAATAATAATAATAATAATAATAATAATAATAATAATAATAATAATAATAATAATAAATAATAATAACAATAATAATAACAAAAAATAATTCGTTTTTATTATCGCTATTTGTGAGTTCGAATCATAATTATTTTATGTACAAATGCCAACTTACATAACTGCTCATTGTTGTACAAAAATTTGAATATGTGAGAAAGGAACGCGTCGTCAGTCCTACTTACGCTAGCTTCGCCATCAGCAGTGTTTTGATCAGTTTCAGCAATGAACAAAATTAAAACAGTCAGTTGTGGAATAAAGCAATGTAAAGTATTCAATGACATTGAAATTCCTCAATGAATTAAATTTCCTGTTTATCCTTACGAAATGACGTTTAGCATTTCTGATTGATAAATAAGTAAAGGGATTTTGAATCCTAGTTTAATGCGATAATTGACAAAAGTAATATAGCAAATCGCTTTCACTGAAATTGCAGCAGTGGTGTCTTATGAAGTTTAGTATTATTAATTTGTTTTTGATTTCTCACTTTTAAACTACATTAGACGCTTTTTTTGGCATACGTGATTGAAAGCGTACTGTAATGAAGTAATAAATGCTTTTGTCATTCGAAGCATTTTTTTTTCAGTGAAAAAAATGGTGAATAGAGAAGCGTTAATGGAAAGTAATTAATCATTGAAAAATTCTATTCTAAGCAAAAATTCTTAATTCTCATCTTTTTAAAGTAAAGAATTTCAAATACCAAAAAAAAATATTAAAATTTCATAAAATTTTTCAAATTCTCTCAAAGAAAATTAAAAAAAAAGTTGCCAAAATACAATTTGTATTTTTTAATTTTTTTCATTTATATTTATTTAAACTAAGTTTTATTTTGAATACGAATGAATAATTCTTATATTTATTTAAACTAAGTTTTACTTTGAATATGAATGAATAATTTTATAACTTAGCTCATTTAGCATGCAAACACACACACACACACACACACACACACACACACACACACACACACATGAGCACACGCCGATCAACATTCAGTCAACGAGTGGGATTATTTTTATCGTTGTAATTAATATTTCAATTTGATAGGTGGCGACTGATTTAGGTCAACGATGATTGCTACTAATAACAATGTTAACAAAATGTATAACAACTAGGCGCACGCACAGTTGCGCATTTGCATTGTTTGTTTTTTTTTTCACATTTATGACTTCTTCTTCTTCTTGAAAAATGTGAAAATTTTGAGTGAAATGATTGACGTGTGAATAGGAGCACACGATGGGAGGCGTAATCAGCCGAGAATGATGCAAAAAAGTTTTTTTTTTCATTTTTGTTTAAAAAAAAAAAGGTTAACAACAAAAAAAAGCGCAAAACAAATTGGTTATGCCTTCAGCACAATTTTACTAAAATTTTGCAAATAAAACAATTTACAATTTATTGCAATTATTGCTATACAATATAATTTTGCTTGAAAATTTACCGCTTTTTTTTTAGTTCCATGAAATGAAAATTTGCATCCATGTAAAAAATCCATGCAAAAAGGATGAATTGATTGAATTGAGGAATGTACTCGCTAAAAATTATTAGTGAAATTTGATAGAAAAAAAAAATAGGTCTCGTCATTTGTGCTATTGAAACTGAATTATTATTTAGGAATGGAAATTATTGAAAAAAATTTTTTTTTAATTGAAAATGATTTCGTTATATATGCTTTTTTTTCTGTAATTCAATGTAATTGTTTCAAATATATTATTGGTTTTTTGTTTCAGCAATTTTTCAGTGCAAATATTAAGTAATTTAATGAAATATTTTTGAAACCATTCGTTATTTCAATAGCGAAATTAGCATTCGTTTCTTTTTTTTTTGCTTGCAAATACATTAAACGATAAATTTATGAATTATATGAATTTGTTTAAAATTGTTTTTAAATTTGTTTGTTTAAAAAAAAATTAATTTCATTATCGCCTCTCATCTTCCTTTATTTCAATTTAAATTTATTGTTGAATGTCAATTTTCGTACATTACCATGGAACATCGACAATGAGAAATCATAGCAATTGCTGATACGAATGTATGAAACGATACATAGACACACACACACACACACACACACACACACACACACACACATACACACACATATATATATGCATACATACATACACACACACGTAATCGAACGCACACATACATATGCGTACGCATACATGCACACGCAGACACATACATATACTTTCACGCATTCACACACACACATACACACACATATATATATGCATACATACATACACACGCAATCGAACGCACACATACATATACGTACGCATACATACACACATTCACGCATTCACACACACACACACACGTACGTATACGTAAGCGTACACGAAAATGTTAATGAAATTGTCAATTTGGAATTATTGTATTGTCTTAATGAATTTATTCGTAGAGACACGTATAGAGAAGAAATTCCGATGCGACGATGAGTGGTGTAAAAGAGGCGATGTGGCGTAGTAATGAAATGTATGAAACAGGTTGGTTAATGTGAAGGGTTGCGTGAACCGAAAACGGCCATGAACCCTATTCTGCAATGCGTGCTGTTCAACTCTCGCAATTCTCACCAATCTTGCCACCTCAAAACACTCTCGACAACTATCCATTATCAACAATTTATTTCTCATTAGGAAATTTATTCATTTTGCTACAATTTTAGAAAATTAAATTAAATTTTTTTTGCTCTCTCTTTCTCTTTCTTCATTAGCTATTCGTAAAATGGAAACATTTCATCGTTGAAATTGACAATGAATTAATTAATTTCATCTAATCTTTGCTAATGAAAGAGAAAAATGTATCACATAATTTTAAAGCAGCAAATTCAATTATATAATATGTTTTCTTTTTTTTCTTTGCTCAATTTTCTCAATTTCAAATCTACAAAAGACATTGTAAAATTTTTAAACTATAAATTCAATGATACAGTATGGTTTTTTTTATTCATTTCATTTTTAATTCATATTATTCACTTCCTCGGTTTTTTCTTTCTTTTCCGCGTGAGATATTTGATGGTAATTGTCAATAACAATTTTCATTATAATAAATTTTTTTTTTAAAATTTACGCAAAATATTTGATAATAGTTGCAGATGATAATTTAGTACTATGTGAAAAATCTTTGTATTTTCATACTATTGCTATTTCGATGCATTTTCTGTTCTAATTTCTCATCAAACGACCATTTCAAATTTTTTTCTTTTGCTATTTCTTTGTAAATTCTTGAAAGAGATAAAAAATTAAAAAAAAAAAAACTCGGTCAATTATATTTTATTTAGTAAATTTAATATAACGCACAAAAATGAATGACTAAAATAGGACAAACTTAAATTATTTCTATTTGAACGAAAAAATTTTTTTTTTATAATTTGAAAGAGTAAACGATGCTAAAACTTACGGTAAATGTTCACAACATTAATTTACTAATTAATTTTATAATTACCTCTTTTTTTTGTTGAGGAAAGAATAATATCCAACAATTATTACTGACCAAATAAATCTGCGTAGTGCGAGAGGATAGTATGTTGGACACAAGCAGCAAGGTATTTTTATTTTGTTTACTTACTTACCTTTATCATTTGTCTGCTTTCTCCTTTCTCTTGTTTAAGTTACTGCATGAAATGTCGATGTAAACGATAAATTTATAGAAAAATTTAAAAGATAATTAATTTTTAATTTGAAAAAATAATGTGTTACATAATAAATTAGTGGAAACATCGAGTCATATTCATTTGATGATAAATTTATAGCGAAATTTTTTAATTTAAAATTAATTCTTTTTTCACCGGAAAAAGAATGCGCTAAATATGCGTCTATGGCATGTAGTATATTATCTTAGTGTCAATTTGTGCTAATTTTTTTAATAATATATTTTTTTAGTCTTTTTACTAATTTTTAACAAGCAATTTCCTAACTAATATTTCTTTGATAGTTTATTTTTACTTTTTTTTCCTCTCCTTTTTTCTTTAAGATAAATCTGACATTCACATTGCTCTTTTTGCGATTTAATCAATTTTAACTTGCAAAGCTCTAAACAATAATCATATTTTTTTTTACCAAAAATGATAGTAATAAATTTCAAACGGTAAAGTGACCGTTCGAAGTATAAGTATTTGAAAAGTTTTGAAAGAAAAGAAAGATGGCTTTTTTTTTTTTAAATTGAAATGTAAAGAGAGAGGAGAAAGAAATATGGATCAGAATTTTCCTTCTCTCATTTCGTTTTTTTTTTCAATTTTTTTTTTGGTTTTGAAAAATTAAAAAACGAAAAAAAAAACGTAATGTGAACAAAAGAAAACGAGGAAAAAAGAAATAGAAGTGGACTTTGCTCATATTGGAAAAAATTATCTTTGATTGAATTGTTCAACAAACAAATGCTGAGTCATCATTGTCCGTACGTCGTGCGCATCGCATTAATAATATCGGATGAGCGGAGGTGGACGATTGCGCATGCAAACGATCGAAGTGATAAGGTGTGGAGGGCGATCAACGCAGTCCGATTCATTTGTTTATTAATTTAATTTGTGTTATTTTCTCGGAACAATGAACACATAATCAAATTTCACATCATTGTGAAACGATCATGGCACAGTGACCTGAAAATCATTGAATAGCAAATTAAGAGGAATGAAAAAAATTTGCAATTGCACAAATTGTAATTTTCAAAAATAATTTAATAGTAACAAAAAGAATTCATCAATAAAACTTTTTTGCAATTTTTTGACTGTAAAATAGGGAATAAAAAAAAAGTTTTTTACAAAAAAAAAATTTAGCACTGAAATATTTTTGAATGTATACGTTTTACGCAAATTTATGTTTGCGTTAAGGAATCATAAAATATTTAGGAAAATTAATCAGGCATTTTTTTCGAATATTTACCGAACAATTTCTAACATTAATAAAAATATTTTTGTAATATCGGTGAATTAATTAAATAATTAATTAGTTTTTTGTATTAATATATTGAAACGAACAGGCTATATTTGAATACGAAAAAAAAATGGAGATTACACCCAATGAAATGGACAGTTATTTAAATGTTTGAAATTTAATTTCAAAATTCTTCCAGGGTCAACCAGTATGGCTTTTTATGAACAATGGAAAGGCTCTTTGGGAACCAGCATTGGTGGTGGAAACTGAACCGCTCACTGTGCAATGCACCCAAAATGTTTGTTTGTATTTTTATATCAGCTTCCGCTTCAATTAGAATTAGGCGTCCGATCACGTGCACACCTGTAATAATTGTCCTTTGGAATTAATTTTTACGTGAAAATGTTGAATTTTGCAGTATTGGCAAATTTACAAATGTATACTTTCAATGAAAAAATTTTTATTCAAAGCAAAATTAAATAGATTTTGCTCTCTTACTTACTTAAAATTTCATTACATATGTGTACTTGTTTCTGAATTAATTTTTTAATTTAGTCTTAATGTGCACGAAACAGTGAAAAAATTTTTTTTGCTAAAATTCAATAGCTTTTAGTTTAACTTGTTTACTCGCACACATCAACATGATCAGTAGTTCCTAGTTGAGTGAAAGAAAAAAAGAAATTTACATTTCTTCGATTCAAATACTGAAAATTTTCGAAAAATAAACTAATTAAAGGGTGAAACAGTTACATTAGAGAATACGGTTAGACTTACGGAACGGAAATTATTCGATCCAAATACTGAAAATTTAGCAAATATTCCGTATGTTTTCTTTTTCTTTCTGTTTGATAAAAATATAGCAAAATTAAATTTGAATTTAAATGCTAAAAATGATGCACGCTGAGTGAGTGTGCACTTGTTTCCGGAGCATTTTAAATTTTCGACGACTAATGCAAATTGCATTAAAATACTTTTAAGGTAAAATTTAGTTCATAACACGATGGATTTTTTTTTTTTGAATTGAATTCATTTACTGCAGTGATGAATCGGAATCAGCTCTTTTGTTTGCCTTGCAAAAACGTTTCGATGCAAGACGTTTTTACGTACGTTTATTTTTTTTTCTTGCCAACATCAATCTATAAATATCGTTTGATTAAATTAACGGTAACAGTTTGTAAGTTTATTGTCACTCTAAATTATGCCTCACATTTATCAACAAAAAAAAAAATTACCAATTCAGGATATTCAAAGTGGTACGTTCATTAAAAAAATAAGAAAAAAATTATTAAAAAAATTAAATGATTAAAATTATGAAATTATTTTTTTACATAAAATTAAATAATTATTAGAATTAAATTAATTAAAAGTTAAATAATTTTGATTGAGTATAATTTTGTAGCAAAGATATGATATCAGCAAGCAATTAGCACAACCACAATTTCCAATCATTCCCATTTGTTCATCATCATAGATAGCTTGTTTTTTTTTCAGAAAAAAAAAATTACTCTCTCTGATTATTCGAATGTTTCAAACAGTATTTTCAATTGATTTTGTAAATTTTTTTGCAAGGAAACATATTTTTGTAGAAAACACAAATTTGAAATTAATTTTAATTTAAATTAAGACATTTGCTGGTGATGTATTAATAGCAGTAAATCCATACGATCAATTAACAGCAATTTACGATGATGTCGTACAAAAATTGTATCGACAAAGCAGCAATCTCAATAGCCTACCAGCGTTAGTCATTTCTAATTTTATTTTATAATAAATGAAAAAATAAAATTTGATACGATACATTTAATTGTCATTTGTTTTGCGAATGAAATTAGACGCGCTAAACTGATACT
>OY718805.1:8115000-8267105 GCA_963070105.1 Litomosoides sigmodontis | reverse complement strand
AAGTTTGCAATTTGTTCGAAACATTTATCATTCAATGTAGCACTAAGTGGTTTATTTGATAACTCTGACAAAACTCATCGCTAATCCACCACAATTATCATTAATTAATTCTATTATCATTCAATTTCAACTCATGCAAACTTCTTGTCTGATTAAAATAGACGGAGCAGAATATAAAACAAAACAATCGTTCCAATTAATTTGACTAAAAAAAAAACAAAGCGATAAAATGAAGATAACCAATTAAATTTTTTGAAATTTCAATTTTTTTTTATAAACGACAAAACATTTCATGTGTTGCGGTTTTTTTTTCCAATAAAATAATTTTTAATTTTAAGGCATTAGATAATCCGTCGCAAAGAGATGAACTTTTGGTGCAACTCTGTAATCAAACGTATCATAATGGCGTGAAGGATAACGCTGACAAGGCGTGGACGTTACTTCTTGCAGCAATTAATTCCTTTACGCCATCACCGCAACTCTACCCTGTGCTTATCAGGTAATGATGAGAAAAAAAAATTTGCAAAAATGACAAGCATTAACTTTTCCTTTTCTTTCAACTTTATTAATAAATGTGTGAAATTTGGTAAATTTTAGCAAAAAAGTTATTAATTAAATATTGATCACTTTAAATTCAATTAAATTCAAGAAATTGAAAATTGAAAGAAATTATTCATCGAGGAAATGAAACGTTAGGTGATATTTGAATGTGAAAATAAAATGTAAAATGGAGGAAATAGTAATATAAAGCCTTTTGTGAAGTACATTTCTTTTTCTGCGTTTTTTTCTTATTATAACTTTAAATTTATGGTTATTTCGTTTTTTTTAGGATTTTAAATTTACAGTTATTTCGTTTTTTTTTTGTTATAATTTTAAATTTATAGTTATTTCAAACAGCAAGCGTCAAAATTATCGCGTCAATTACTAAACGGTTTACTGAGGCAATCAATTGGTGGAAGTGATTTACCCAAATTTCGCCATTTCGCACCAACATACCTGGAACAGGTAAATGAATTTTCACTTATCTTTCTTGTATATTTTATGTTATTGCTTCTAAATGAGATAAGAGATGATTATTAGTTGAGTGGTTGATGCTATTGGAAAGCATTATTTGATCACATTTTCGAATTATTTAAATTTTTTCAAATTTTGTATAAGAAACTGTCATATTTTATTTGTTTCTAATTAATTCACGAATTCAAAATTCGGGCTAATCGCTTATTTTGATTATTTCACATCAACGAAAAAAATAAAGCATCCAAAAAATGCTAGTTTGTTTTTGCAATTAAAACATCGAGGAGAGTTATTTTGAAATAAATCGTTGCCTCTATCATCTACATTTTAATTTTTAATTAAAATACTACGAAATGTATGCATAGTGCATTCCTGCTATATCCTAAATTCATTTTCCCGTGTTTTTTTCTTCAAAGAAAAAAAAAAGGAATCATTTCAGGCTAGTTTTAAACAACAACAAGCTGCTGTCCTGCGGATCAAATGTGCCGATGAACAAATGGATTTGTTTGAAGTGCATTCCTGGATGACTGTTGAGGAGTTAGCACGAAAATGTTTGCGAAATCGGTAAAATATTTTTTATCAATTAATTAATCAGCTAACCAACTAATTAGCAAATATTTTTTTGTTAAATTAACCTAATTTTTGTGACGAAATAATTTTTTTTTTAGATAAAATTGAAAAAAAAGAACTTTTTTTTTTGTTGTTGTTGCAGAGGTATTGGTGATCCTGACGGTTGGATGTTAAGTGTGGAAGATGAGCGTTATGCTGTATTTGCACCGGCAAATTGCTATGTTTATGACATTTTAGCTCAAATGGAACAACAATCAATTGGTTATTGGCTGATTTAATTAGTTAATTATTTTAATTAATTGGAGATTTTGTGTCAATGATGGCATAGTTGCAGAGTGTAACAATGGAATTTCCATTGTGTTTGATAATAGCGCTAATTGGAAAGTTTCATCGGACAATGGAAAGGCGGATGGAAGACAACTATCGGAGAAGCATGAAATAAGTGATGAGGATGTGCAACAGGTAAATTATAATTGTTAGAGATAAGTAATAATTGTTAGAGGTAAATTGTAGTGTTCCTGTTGCTGAGGTATTCAATCGAAAATTGTAAGCTAATTGAAAAATACAATAAAATTGTGATTAATTTCTATAAATTTTATTGATAGAAATTAATTACAATTTTATTATATTTTTTTGGTCATTATAATTGTTAGAGATAAATAATAATTGTTAGAGGTAAACTGTAATTGTTAGAGGTAAATTATAGTGTCCCCGTTGTTGAGGTATTTAATCGAAAATTGCAAGCTAATTGAAGATAAATTTTATTGATAGAAATTAATTACAATTTTGTTGTATTTTGTTTTTTGGTTGAGGCACTACAATTGTTGTAAGCTAACTACGATTGAAGCTTATTGTTCATTGTTGATGTTTATTGCTAGAAATTAATTACACATTAAATTTCAATTTATGTGATAAAAAGGAAGAATGAAAAAGAAGGCAAGTAATTCTCCTTCCTTCTCTTTGTTTAAAATAAATAACATTTTAAAAGCAATGAGTTGCTATTCATTTACATCAATAAATTTTAAATTTGAAAAAGCAAATTTTAGTAATTGTTAATAAATCTATCATTTTTAGGATGACAATTTAAGAAATCGTTCCGCAGCAAGTAGCCAGTTGCAATTGCCGAAAGTGCAACGGTCAGCGATTGCACAACAACGATCGGTGCAATTTCTACCGCAAAAAGTGCACGATGATTTGCACGGTAAAACTCGGTTAAACGGATCGAACCACAACAGATCATTTGATTGCGATGCATCTATTTATGATGAAAATGCAATGAAAACACCTGCAATACCATCACCACCGCTACCACCCCCACATTTCAATTCAATTTTACCGGAACAACAACAACAACAACAACAACAACAACAACAGCAACAACAACAACAACAACAACAGCAACAGCAACAACAACAGCAACAACAACAACAACAACAGCAACAACGACAACATCATCAAGATCAGCATGCTAATTTTGCATATATACCGCAACAATTTGCAACAATGGCTACTATGGTAATGGACAATGAATGAGTTGTTAATTGTTACTTCATTTGTTTTAATGAAAATATTTAATGATAATTACAATTGATAATTAGAGGCCTGAGCAAACCATACAAGCCACTATTTGGCACAATTATAACTCATTAATAAATAAATTGCTATTCTTTTTTAGCTATTCAAAAAGATGGAAAAAAAAATTTACTACTTTTTTTTTTGCTTTTATAACTGTACAGCTTATAACTTTTAACTGCATAGTAGAGTTTTGATTTTAAAAAATTATAAAAAAAAATTTCAATTTTCAAATTTTTTTTATTTAGGAAAAAAAAGTTGATTTGAGTCAAAAAAAAATATAAAGAAAAAAGTTTTTTCTTGCAACAACTTGCATTTTAGCCGTTCGTACAAACTCAGGTACAATTTATGCCGGTAATGCTTCCAACCACTTCCTCAATTCTACCAGCAGCAGCAGCACAACCGATGATTGCTTGTGTGGAGGAGGAAGGTGGAATGGGCAAGTTTAATTTGTTATGAAATTAAATAAGTTAATCGATTGCTGGCATTTATTTTGCGTAATTCAGGTAATAGTTTACTGATCGAATAAATCCTCATGAGATAAACATCTCTTTAACGGAAAGGATAGGGGAGAATTTTGAAATTCAAAAATGTTTTTTTTGTTGCTTTTTTAATTTTTTTTTGAGTTCTAAGTTATTGGAATTACTTTTTGCTCGTTACATATGTCATTAAAATTTGTTTTTTTTTTCGTTTTCAGGACAGCAATCAGTTAATCAGCAATTTAATACGGCAAATGTTTCATCGCTATCATCAACTGCTCTTATGAATACGGTCAGTAGTAACTACAGCGAGCAAGATCATCATCCTGATAATCTTATGGTAGGAAAAATGAAGAATTATAATAAAATTTAAATTATAAATCAAAAAACTGAAATGCGTGAATGTTTGAATGGAAACTGCCTGCGTAAATGATAATTTATTAGTTGCATGATTTATGAAATGAAAGAATGAAACTGAAATTAAAAGATTGCTTTAAAAGTTTTAATTTTTGTGGGTGTTGTGTAGGCGTGGGAATATGAGAGAATAGAATTTGAAAATTTGCATGGAAAAAGAAATAGTGAAAGATTTTTCCGTTAGGCACAAATAAAATAGGAGTTGCAGAGGTGCAACACGTTGCAGCAAACTGACCAAATGGACATGGATGTTTTAGGCTGTTCAACATCACAACAGTCAAATCAACAGACTGATAGTAAATTAGTTTTCCGTTTATTGCATTCCTTCTTTTTTTTTTCGAAAAAAAGTTTTATAAAAACATTTTATAATTTGCTGAATGCTTCTATCTTTTTGTTTGTTAGGATTGATGAAATGATTTAATCAATTACAGTGAAATTAATGGAGTTTGTTAATTGATAATAGTAAATTAATGAGTTGTGAAGCTATTCTAATATAGGCAATTATTTCAATTAAAGAACTTGCTTAATTTGCTTTTTTTACAAACAGTATTGATTGTTGGCTTCCATCCTCTTTAGAAGAATTGCACATTAACAACGGTTCGTCAGTGCAATCATCCGCTTCAACTCGTATAAAACATATGCAAATTCCAACAAAAGCAAGTGATGTTGACCAGTTTCTGGATGCTATCTTTGAACAAGTAATCAAATAAACTTATTCAAAATTCAATTTTTCAATAACATCAAAAAATTATCTCAAAGAAATTTTAAAAATTAGCTTTTTTTTTAGCATTAAACAAATGAGAAAATAAACATGTCTGAGAAATACTACAATTTATAGCAAATTTAATGCATTTAAATTTTAAATTATCAAAATTAAGCTAGGAAAGCCGATTTTTTTAAATTTTTACACAGCAAATATTTTTAGGTATTACCAGCAAATGATTTAGAAAGAACGGATGACAATTATGTGAATGCTGAAATGATTACTTCAACAATTAATGGAACCATTGCTAATGATGCAAATGAAACTTTGCAATCAGTTAGTGTTATCTTTTGTGCTAAAATTTTAATTTTAAAATAAAATTCTATAATGTAATGTAGCATAATATTATTTATTTTATTTAGTAATATTTAATTCAATTTTTAAATACTTCACATTTAAGGCATCACAGCAATGTCTGGCAGCAACCGTAAATTATGCACCACAACCAATGATGGTCATGGTTCCTGTAGATGGTATCACTCGTTTTTCACACTTTTTTTCATTGATTTTTGCAAATTTTAATTAATAAATAACCAGCCAAAATTACAGGTCGTATGCTTACTTCAAGTCAACAACAACAACAACAACAACAACAACAACAGCAACAGCAACAACAACAACTGCAACAGCAACAACAACAACAACAACAAAATCAAGAGCAGATATATGCTAATAATATCTTAGCTAGTGGTGCCATTACTGCTGCACCACTCTCATCAGTAATACCCATTATGGTACCGGTTAGTTAATTTTCACTTATTAAGTATTGAAATACAATTTGTATAATGCATTTAGCCTAAGCGTAAGTGTAAATATTTGACTTATGATTGCTTCATTTAACAAAAAAATAATTTAAACCATAATAGACAATTCTTTTTTTTTTTGTTTTTAATTTTAATTTTCCAATAAGTTGCTTTCAATTAGTTATTTGTCAATATGTTGAATAATTTGAAACGATTAAGCCAATATGCTGAATAATTTGAAACGATTAAATTTCAGACTTTAAATTTTATACGTATGTAATTTCTTAGAAGGTTAGATTAATAAATGGTAATAGTAAATATGAGGTAGATCATATATCAGTTCCATTTGCAATCAATCTACTTAAAATGACCATCACACACAGCTTTTACTTTATTTGATTTTACATTGTGAGATATACAAGGTTATTGTCGTTTGATGAATGATGCTTTTTAGATGATGTGCATGTCACCGACACCATGCTTATCACCAATATCAGCAAAGTTTGTTTGTTCTTATCATTAAAATGACCTAAGCTATGCTATTGTGATGAAGTTAGACTTAATTCCTTTTATGCAAAAATTTTCCATAATTTTATGAAGTGTTATAGCTGTTGCTTCAAGTGGATTAAGTTTTCAAATTGAAGTTTCCGATTAAAGTAGTTGAGAATTAATTTTTGAATTTTTACAAAATTAATTTTTTTCTAATTAATGAAAAAATTTGAGAAATGCAATGGCCACTAGTGGTAGTGTTTTGCATACGGATGACCGAGCATTATCGTCTACATCTGTTTGTTACAATTACAATACGACATCGTCGACGTATAGCAATGGTACAATGACTTCTAATAACTATGCAAATGGCACTAACTATAGTGAGGTTGTTGTTGTTATTGTTGTTTTCAAAAAAAAAAGAAAAAGATGAAAACAAATTTACTGAAATTATCCACATTGATTAATTTCATCTCTTTTAAATTAACAATAAAATCAGTGTAATATTTCCATTATGTTTAGCGGATACCGTAATCCGTTATCATTATTTGTAACTAATTAAATCATTATCCTCCTAATCAGATGATAATGTTTGATAGAGTTAAGTGAAAAAAAAAAGAAAATTTTCAATTTTTTTTCTGCATCTACCTTTTTTTTCCTTTTGACTGTAGATAAATGTGAAATGTTGAAATTGTTAAAATTTCATCATTTAATTTGTAGCACAATGATAACGAATTATCAGGCTCATCAACAACAATGATCATTGTAGGTTTGCTGGCAAAAATTTTTTAGTAATTAAATTTTTATTGCAATATTACCTAATTAGTTAAGCAATTCAATTTCCTTCCTTCAATTCATGTACTAATTCAATCAATTTGATTGATTTCCATTCATTCTATTCATTGAGAGGTAAAATATTATAATTTTAATTTTTTTAGCGCTCATCACCACCGCTCGAATTAGCGCAGCCATCCGTAAATTTAGTTGAGAAAAGTCGTGTTGGACAAATACAGCCAACTTCAACTAAAGCTCGGTAATCTCACGTACAACAAATTGATATACTTACTTGATATACTTGACCTGAAATGTTAAATATGACAAGTAATCGAATTGAATAGCTAGTTTAGTATAAAATTTCTTAACAAATAGCACGTAGGCTAGACTGCTTAAGCTTATAATTAGCAAAAAATAGTAATATTAGTGGATTTGGTAGAATAATCCTACCGTAATACCAATACCAATTAGGAGTCATAAAGTAGCCTGCACTCACGAAACACTGCTAAATATTAATTTACAAAAAAAAAAAATCCTTTCTAAGAAAGAAGGAGAAAAAGGAGACAAATTCTAGACAATTGAAATTGTAATGTGTGAGGAAATTTTTGAAAAGAAAATAAGCTAAAATGCTTCGTTTGAAAATAACGAGTAAAAAATTATTTGAAAAAATTGTTAAGAGAAAATTTTTAAAAAAAATTTTTGAAATAAACAAAGTTATATGCTCGAATTTTTAGTCATTTTAATTTTAAATAACATTTTAAATAGCATTTTAATAGCATAGACAGAGCTGTAACGAATAATTTTGTCAAGTACTGTAAAAAAAAAGTTCATTACTCAAAGCACTTTTTTTTTTTAATTAATTTGAAAGAAGAAAATTACAGATACGTTGGGCCGGTGCATCCACAAACAAATGAATGTTTGAAAAGTCCACCGTTAGCAACTAAAAATTTGCACGATAAGCAAAAGGTAAACAATGAATTATTTTAGTAATTTATTTATTAATGAGCGGCATGCTTGCTAAAAAGACTGCTTAATTGATTAGTTAATTAATTAATTACACGCTCATTATAAGGTGTTTTCGTTTCATTCGCACCATTTGATAGATGAGGAAGGGTGGAAACGTACCAGAAAATATTTTCTTTTGTAGGATGAAAATAACTTACAACTTCATCATCAACTTGGTTATTTTCCACCGAAACAGTTTAATGCTACGGAAACGGATAGTTATAGCGGATTCGTACGCGAAAAATCATATTCAGGTTAGTGTTGCAGCACAAAGTAGTAGACTTTTGAAAATAGCGGAGGGAAATAGGTAAATTTGGGAATTGCTCAAATTTAATTTCACTAAGTTCGCATTTAACTTCCTTTTTGTTTCATTTTGCAATTGAATTATTTTATTGACTGCACTCCGCCTCAATTCCGATTCACTCGATTTCATTAACTGTTTCAGATTTATTAAATTTGGTTTGTTTGCAATAAATTTTATTTTGTTTATTTATTTTTATTTTGAAATTACTAATTTTTAGGTAGGTCTGTAGTATTATCAAGGCGAAATGATACATCATCACCATCCTATTCATCACTACGACGTACGCAGCCACATTTCCGGCAATCACTCTCACCATCACCATCACCACGGTTGGTACCAATACCGGAAACGGAATTCAGTGCTGCAATTATCGACGGACAAGAAATCATTCCCAACAACAGTTTTCCAAAAATAGTTACTGTTGTTTTTTTGTTTTGTTTGGTTTGATTCACTTATTCTTTAGTTGCTTTTCTTTGTAATGTAAACTTTTTGAAATTTCAATTGCGAATAGAAAGCATTTTGATGAAATGCAAAAAAATAAAAAATATTTTAGAAAATTTTACATTTCTAAAATTATTATTAAAAAAATGAAAATTTTATTTTAAATAAAATTTAAAATAAAATTTTTGAAATTAAAATATTTACATAAAAGTTTGCAGAATAATTACGGTAATGCTGAAATGAGAAGTGTAAGTGCTTGCAATATCGGAAATTCAAACGCTGTCGTACAAGGACAAAAGTTATTATTTGAAAATGACCCATTGAGGAGGAGTACTAATGGAATGGGAAAAGTAAAATTCACTCATTCAAACTATTAGCATAGTTATTTGCTTAGCTAAATTTAAATTTATGCACAACTTTATTTCCTCTTTTAGGTAAGCAAATAATTTGGAGAATTTAAACTTATTTTAACCCATCGTTTTCAAAAATATTTTCCATTCATTTGCTCCTTCCTTGTTTTACAGAGTGTTTATGGTTGTCCTACAACAAAATGTATGACTGTTTCCAATGCAATAAATTCTCTAAAAAACAATAAACAACAACAACAACAACAACAACAACAACAACAACAACAACAACAACAACAACAACAACAACAACAACAGCAAATAGGACCTTATCAGTCTGAATTTGATTATGAAACATCGAAATTAGTATGTCAACGTCGCGTTGAAGCATTAAAAGAGGTTATCAGTGTCATTTGAAAAAAAGTTTTTTTTTTTTAAATAATCATTAATGGGGACAAGGAAAAAGGAATGCCACATGAAATGATAATTCATTTTGCAATTATATTAATAAAATAATAATATACTTCAAATGATATGTGTAAAAAATTGCAATTATTTGAGGAAAAAAGGAATAAAAAAAAAATTGAAATATTTTTATCGATGATTATTTCCAATATCAACAAATACCATATAATTTAAATGATAAAAGAAATGAAAATAAAGTGAGCAAATGCTTTCATTCGTTTATTTTAACAAAAGCATTAAAACATTTTTAAAATTAAATTTAAATTTAAAATCTTTTTTTTTCCCATTTTATTTTTGAGAATTCAAAACTTAGTGTTACATTACAGTTGAATGGACAACATGGACCACATGGAGAATGGATAAATGAAATAGATGGAACGCTTGATCGAACTCAACCAATGACTGAAGCTGAAGCTAACTTTTTAAAATTGCAACAACAACAGCAAATTCAAAATGATGATTATGGCAGACAGTACTATCATGACAGTATTCAACAGCAACAACGACAACATCAACGACAACAACAACAACAACAACAACAACAACAACAACAAGCAGTGGTACCGTACTTTACGCAGCCCAATGGTAAAATTTAAAAACACTTTTAGCGATATTAATTAGCAAATGTATTTTCTAGCATGTTTATATGTTTATCCAGCACTGATTACGACGCAACTAGTATTAATTAACTTTAAAAATGATAATATATCCATTTATCATATCACTGATTTCAATCGATCATTCCTTTTATCTTCCGCCTTGGCTTATTTTCAATCATTGCTGTTGTATATGACATTTTAGTTTCAGCTACAAATTTTGGGTAATAGAATTATTCAGTAATCTATTTGTTAAAGTAACAGTTTTAGGTAAACAAAATGAGCAACAACGTGAACGTCCCGCTGTTCAGTATGTGCAACAACCGTGGAATTTGACAGTTCGTAAACAGGTAATGAATGAAATTTTCGGAACTTTTAATTTTTAATTTTAAACACAAATGGTAAGAGTTGTAATATCTTCTCTTATCTCTTTTGTTTGTGTTAATAAATTTAAATTACTTCTTGAAAGTGTAATTTTTTTTCGATTGTAGATATTTCATCCTAATGAACAACTTGGAGAGGAGCAAGAAATTGATTTAATTTTTACTCAAATTATTACCGATTGCCGTAAACCCAAAAATTATTATATTCATAATAGTGAACGTGATGCTATAAGTCAAATTTTACGTAAGTTTCATTCCACCTTTTTCTTCACGAATTAAAATTGAAAAATTCAGTCCTTCATTGGTTTATTTTTTATATTTCATTAAGTCTTACCACCGATAAATTATTTGTTGCAATAGCCTAGTAATGATGAACTTAATAAATTCATAATTTGATTACATAATTGAGAGGAAAGCAGTAGCACTAATTGAGAAATGCAGTGATCTAAAAAAAAGGCATTAACTAGCCGTTTTTTTACGATTTCAAATTTAAAAATTGTCTAATTTCTTTTGTAAAACCATTATCGTTTACTTAGAATGTTAGAAACAATTAATTAATTAGTATTAATTCAAATATTAACTTATAGGCAACTATCGCATTCCTCCAACAATGCTCGATAATCCTAAATTGCTAACGATGGATGTTAAAGTTGCTGTTATACAGTGCGCTCGACGTTGGCCGTTGTATTTCAGTGTTCAATTTCCAGCAGTGCAACAATTCATGAGTAGAGTAACTAATGAAGTAGTAAATGCGTATCGAATTCTAGCTGTTCATGAATCAGGTCTCACGTACGTATTCCTAGTTGCATTACATTTACGTGTAATTGCACGTGTTTTTAGATGAAAATTTCAAATTTTAATACAACCTAAATGGCTTATTTTTCATTATTGCTTTCAGCAACTACGAAAAAAAGAACCTCTAAAACTTCCTGATCGTAAGCAACCTGTCAACTATTATGCTTAATGAAAAATAATGCCAAAATAATGAAAGCATGAATGAAATTTTGAAATGTACAAGCCTCACGCAACTCTGTCCTCATAACTCAACTACTGCAAACATTTAGAGATTAAGGATTATTTGATAAAAAAAAATAATTATAAGTGAAGTGTAATTGTTTATAAAGTTTGTGGAAAAATTGCAAGAATTGTAAATTCTTCGAATTAATCCAAATTCAAACCAAAAATTCAACTATTCGAATTGTCGTTGAAATTTGAACAATCTTATCGAATTGCGTTCTTTTTTTCTATTTGTCTTTTCGTCAGTTCTGCATGCAATAGATGGAATTCAGCAAATATTTCTTTTAAATTTTTTGAAAAATTTTTTAAAGTAAAGATTTTGTGTTCCAGCAAAATGGTGTGTTGTGATTAGAAGGATGAATGGAAATATTTGCAAATTTTTTTCTCATAAATTTTTTTTTTACTTGCGAAATTACTATTCAATTTAGCACCATTCCAAGTATTTGCTAGAAATTTCAATTCCTTTTTTCTAAAGCTATTTTTTGCAATAGTTGCAACTGAATGCATTTTTTTCCAAAAAAAAATGAAACGAAATTGCATTAATTGTGTATAAATTTGATTAAAAATGATCGTAGCGGTATTTTAGATTGTTAAGTCAAGACGAGTGTGGTGCTAAGATTGGACTGAACATTTTGGATCATTTCAAGTAAGTGTGAAGTGAAACTATTGTTACTGTTATTTCTAAATTAATTAAAAAAAAAAATAGGAACATATGTGTTATGAAGAGAGAACAACTAAGTAAGTTAGCTTGTTGCTTACTTTAAAATATTACAATTAGTTTTTTTTTTCTATTGCGGTTTTTTTTTTGTTACAGTTATGGTGAAATTATTGATATGCAAGTGGATAGCACCGGTCGACAGTTACGCTTATATATACGTCAAAATTTACAATTAACGTTACAATCAATTTATGCGCATGAGATTCGAGCATTAATTGATAAAATGATGTTGGTGAATGGTGGAAAAGTATGCTTTCTCTCTCTCTCTCTCTGTCTCTCATTTGATTTTCCTTTTCCATAATCTTTTTAATACATTTAGCCTAGCTAGAATGATTGAAGAAGGCAAAAACTAGCCGTTGGTCATTCAAAAAATTATCATCCTAACCTTTTGGAGCAGTGTAACCGTGTTATTGTTGGCGCTATCTGCTAAATTTTAAACTGTAATTAATTAGCAATTAGGCTGCTCATTACAGATACAGGACAGATCGATTTCTTAATGAAAAGTTTTCCTTAAAATAATGTGCTGTATAATAACGAATAGTGTATGAAAGGAATTTTGAAATTAGGATATTTTCTTTTCATTTGCTCCTAAAATTCCAAATTAAATTATTACATTTATCATTTAATTATTGAATTGTTGAATTAAAAGTAACATTGTGCAATTATAGGTGCGAACGTATATGCGTGCTATCGCAGATTATGTTACAAATGAGCCTAATTTACTTAGCTTTTCCAAGGGTGATATTATACAGGTAAATAATATTCTGTTTAATTGCATTTAACTTTCCTTAATAATTTTAATAAAAAATTGCCTTCGTCAATTGCAGTTATAGTGAGCATAGTTTTAATTATAATTATTGTTACAATTAAAATCATTATGATTATCGCGAATGATGATATCGTTTAGACTGCAATTATAACTACTTCTTTATTAGTTACTATTGTTTCTTATTGTTGCTATTGGTTGATTAGTATTTTTGAAAGTAAATTTCAATTCTTCCACATTTTCACAAATTAATTTAATTATTTTTCACCTGTTAGATTATAAATCGAAACGATGGGACAATGCCAATGGAGCAAAACAGTGACCAGTGGCTGTATGGTAGAATTGGTAATCATTTCGGTAATTTACCCGCAAATTACGTTGAATCGTTGGATTCCTTTGATCAGGTAAACTAATTATTTAATCCAAAACAATTATTTATTTTTTCAAATTATCGAAAACTCAATATTATGCATTTTATGATTTATAATTTGAAATCACATATAGGAAATCATTTTATGATTAAATCAATATTGCTGAAATCGGAGTAATCTGTTTTTTCCTTAAATCAATTAATAATTCTCAGACGGCTGATGCGCAACTAGCAATGAATTCGTCTCTCACCGCAGGTGTTCACTTTGATGATTTGGTTAGTTTCATTTCTTACTTTTGCTTTTCTAATAAAAATATAAAAGATGAAAATAAAAACGAAAGCGAACAACTGGCTATCATAAAATCATTAATTGCACGAATTCGAATAACTAAACAAATAACCGAAATAAGTGAATAATTAAACAAGCGGTAAATCAAACAAAATAATTTAGTCTGTTCTAACTAGCAACTTTGTTCAATGGCATTGCAATTTTGCTTGAAAAGAAAAATTAAAACAAAAAAAAAACTTAAAATTTTTCAAAATGAATAGTCAAAGAAATCGTAAATTAAAAAAGCTATTAGAGAAGTGGGACGACAATATTTTAATTAATAAAATCTTCTCCAATAATTAAAGCTAACAGATATGACGCCATTCATGTGTTTGCACCTAACTTGTCGCAACATATCTCTCTCATCAAATTTTAACCATTTTTTTTCCATTCAATACCGTTGGTTACATTTCAAATTACTGTTTGCTCCATTAGTTGTCCCTTGAAAGATAAAACTTCATTTTACTCCAAAATCTTGTCAATATTTCAATATTTAATTACCACTCATTATTTCTTAATGAATAGGAAAAGGGAACAACTGCAAAGAAAAACTGATTAGCTAACGATCTTTTTCAAAAATACCTCCAATTGATTGTTGAAAATTTTTGTTTAATCCTACCAATACTCCCGGAAAGAAATTCTTTTATTATTTATTATTATTATTTATTATTTTATTATTATTGTTTATTATTTTATTATTATTATTTACTATTTTATTATTATTAATTATTATTTATTATTATTAATTAAATTATTGTTATTATTATTATGTTGCTATTATTAATTGTTGTCACCAATCAATATTATCATGATTATTATTACTTTTTACTCTTTTTATCATTACTATTGTTGTTTATTATTTTATTATTATTATTTACTATTTTATTACTATTAATTATTATTTATTATTATTAATTAAATTATTGTTATTATTATTATGTTGCTATTATTAATTGTTGTCACCAATCAATATTATTATGATTATTATTACTTTTTACTCTTTTTATCATTACTATTATTGTTTATTATTTTATTATTATTATTTACTATTTTATTACTATTAATTATTATTTATTATTATTAATTAAATTATTGTTATTATTATTATGTTGCTATTATTAATTGTTGTCAACAATCAATATTATTATGATTATTATTACTTTTTACTCTTTTTATCATTACTACCATCAAATATTATTGTTGCTATTATTAATCATTATTCGTAATTATCATTTAACTCATAACTATTACTTACTGCCATTATTTGAAATGAAATTTTTGCTCAGCGACATTCCTCCTCCCACTCTGTCCTCTAAACAAATGCCAAAAACAAATAGCGAAAAATTAAATTGCATTAAACATTATGGTTAGAAATGATCGTTGCGAGCGGACAGGGACGGACCATTTGCGTTTCAAAATGATTCATTCATACATCGTCCGTCGAACGCTCTTGTTGAGTTAAATTAGGAGGAGAAAAAAAGAAACCTGTTTTACCGCACTATTTCATTACACAACGCTTACCCATCTTCCATCCTCACGCACATACCGCTCGGAACGGTTTCCGACTTTGATGTTTATGAATAATTGCAGTTGTTTGTATGATATGTACCATCTCTACATGTGCATATCTTTGTGCGTGTGTACGTGTGCGTGTGTACGTCTGTGTGTGTGTGTGTGTGTGTGTGTGTGTGTGTGTGTGTGCACACAAGTAACCAGTTTGATGAGGTTTAAATTGGTTGATAACATTAGAGAGCGGTCCGGAGCAAAAAGAAAAGATTTTTCCATCAAATTCATTACAATTTGTCGAAGTATTTTGCACGATCGTTATTTTCTCCTTCACTTCCACTCCTAATTCTTCACGCTTCTACTCTGATCCTTGCTCCTTTATAACTAATTAATTAATTAATTAATTTGGTGCTAAGTGATCAGGTAGTAAAGAAAAAAGTGATGGTTGCATTTTTACGTCTCCTTTATGAAATTTTGATGCTATCAGTTTTGCGCTAAATCTCAGTATTTAGTAATTAGCTGGGAGAGAGGTACTATCTATTATTGCGCTTATCAAAGTACCTCAATTATTTATGGTAATTTTTTTTATTGGATAAATGATTAGCTATATCTTTTATTGGCAATTTCAATTTTTTGCTTCTTGCAAAATGTTTAAATGCTAATTTTAAATATTACATATTTGCCTTAATTACTGTTATTATTATTCCTACTTTTGATTGCTATTAAATATTCACCAGTTCTTCCTTCTGGCGGATTTTTTTGCCTTCTCTGTGGCTTTCTATTAAATTAATTTGAAGGAAGTAGTGAAATCATCAGGCTTTGTTCTTCAACTGCTAATTCCTTAAATTAACTTATAGTTAATGAAAAAAAAGGGAACATATTATTGAATGATAAAACTGATATTATTTTAAGATACCTATCAGGTATCTTGATCACGTACGTCTATATACTGTCTACTGATTATGGATTATCAACCTAGTTGCCGGCAGCGACGTTTTCGTCCGCACTCACGAACACCACAGGAACGAAATCCGATTTATAAGTCCTCGGAATTGGACTATTCTATTTCTGGTGCTGCTGGAACAGGCGGTGGAAGTGGAAATTATTTCGGTACTTCAGGCTATTTTGCTTCTGAGAGTCAACCACGACGGTCAAAATCGTTGGACAATCGACGAGATTGGTTATTCAGTGATGATTATGGATTTCCAGCAGGTGAAGCAGATGAGATATACAATGGTGCAACGACGAACAGGTACCATTCTCATCACCAACAACGAAACTACAATTATCAACCGTATCTTAGTGTGAATACTGGTCCTACCACTGGCTACCGAGATACCTACAGTGGACGACGCGGTGACGATCACTATTTCGGCAACTTTGAAACATTACAGTCCAATGCTATCGAATCGGATTGGGATGCGTTAGATCGGTCAATTCGAAATTATCGTGATGATCCGGGCGGTGAACAGATTGCTGCAAGCGTACGACGTCCCAAAGCTCAAAGTTTATCTCCTGTTCGTCCAAGTGGTGCTACTGCTCTTCATGGCGATACTTCTGATCAGGCTAAATCAAGACGGTACAATTTACCGTCCTACTTTTACCGACATTCCGGAACAAGTGGCGGTTTTGCGGGAGCGCAAACTGGTGTATCAGTGAATAGAAACGAATCAGTACGGCGTACCCGTAATGATTTCCCTAGCGGTTCTGTGTTACATGATGAAATGGAATTTGGAGCTGATCACGGCACGGCTAATTACTATCGAGCTAGTAGCTGCAATCAACAACAGTGCGAGTATCACGGAGCAGGTGCTGGCCCTGCAAATGTAGCAAATGCAATGAGAGGTCGTAAAATGTTCCGTGGTACCACTACCGGTACCACACGTTCTGGCTTCGAAGCGCAAAAATACTACAAAGTTCATTGTTGCTGTTTAAGCTTTCGTTGGCCACCATGGGGCTTTGAAGAAGTGGAGCCACCACAACCGTTATATCGTCGTACTTAATTGAAGACACTAATTACTGTTTATTTATTATTTCAATCAAATTTCACATCATTTTTCATTTATTTTTTCGTTTTCCAATCTCATTCCATGGTTCGTACACGTTTTACGACTTATTCCTTCCTAACAATCTATGCAAATTATCTATTTGCCATTGGAATTTGATTTACCAAAGATGTGAAAAATCATTCATTCTTTTTTTTTTAACTTAAAAAAAATAATTTTTACTCTTTCACACAACCATTTTACCAGTAATTTTTTTTTAGCATTCATAGTGCGACGAATTTCTTGTTTTTTAAGCTTAAAATTTATCCATTTTTTTTTGCAATAATTAAGCTAATATTTTATTAATTTTTCTACAACTATCACTTTGAAAATTTTTGAAATAATTGTACGAGTGCTTTCTCTTTTTTTACTCTCAATGCAAAAATTAATTAACTGAATGTAATCATATATATTTTTAATGAACATAAAGCCTTTTTTTGTTGTTGTTGTTTACATTTATGAGGGAGGGGGGAAAAAAAACCCCGCCCGTTAAAATATTGTGATTAACAAACGAGAAAGGTTCAGGTCGGTGTATTTGCTATGCTCGTTGTTTTTTCTTTTTTCATTCATTTTTGTTAACATATGAAATTGCTCGTTTAATTTGACATTTTTTTTTGTGCCATAACGGCAGCGGCTGGTACGGCCATTTTTTTTCGCCATGATCAATCATTTCCTCTTTTTTTTTCGTCTAAAATTTAAACTGAAAGGAAAAAAAAAATTTTATGTCGCTTAGTCTAAGAAAATACACCTTTTTTTTTCGTTTTCCTAACGAAATGTAAGAAAAAAAAAACGAGACGGTGGAATAGGCGTTAGTTAGGGTTGACTGTTGGCGTTTTCGACGTTTTCGTAAAATGAAACTTAACAATATTGCCGATCCATGTTCAATCACACATTGTTCAATACGGTTTTTCATTCAATTTTTTTTTTTGTTTTTTCTCTTTTCTTTTTTTCGTTGTAATTTCAAGCAATTTTTTTCTGTCAATTAAAAGTATAAGTGGAAGGCTTTTCTGTAAAAATTTTACACCTAAAATATCCTAAATTAAACATTTCGATTAATCCGTCCTTATGTAATGATCGTTGATCGAGCAACAACTGACATTTTTTATTTCAAAAAAAAAAAAGAGATGCCATAATGTCAAGGAGATTTTTGGGAAAAAAAAATTTCACTCATAAACTGTGAAATGTTTTGTTCAAAGCAAAAAAAAACAAAGTGAACAGAAGAATTGAATTTTTTTTTAAATTTTATTTTACTAAATGAAGAATTTCCATTCGCCAGTATTTTTTATTCCTCAATTTTTTTGAAATTACAGCAATGTTGAACAAAAATTTTGCATTTCTGTTACTTTCTTTTGTATAATTGGTGAAAATTAAGTGATGATGATAAAGGGAATGTAAAAAGTGTGGTGTGGATTGCAACAGAGAGAGAGAGAGGGGGAGAGAAAGAGAGAGAAAAGGATAAAACAGAAAATTTTAATAAGAAAATAAAATGTTTCGTGTAATTAACTTTGAAATTTGTTAAATTAATGAAATATACGCAAAATTTTGATGGCAAATAAATAAGAAATGGAGCAAGAATGAACTTAAATAATCAGTTTCGAAATTTGCTAAATTAACGAAATATATGTATATTAATAAAATATATATATTTGTATTTTTCTTCTGTTTTTGTTGAATTTCAGAGAATTTTCTTTTCTTTTTTAATGCGCTTTAAGTATTATGTTGACAAGGAGTGCTTTCATTGTTTTAAATTGTATTAATAAATCATTGTCGTCTTTCAAATAGTGAGAAGTTTTGATGACAAATAAATAATAAGCGGCAATGGAAATGAATTTGAATAATATATAATACCTGGAAGAGTAAGGCATAGAGTATTTTTTTAAACGAAAACAGAAAACAATAATTAATTAAATAATTTGCGGGAATATGTAGAAATGAAATTCGAAAAGGAAAAATAACTACTACAAGCAGTTGATAGGTGTATGTAACGAGACGACAATAGATCTAATTTGAATATCAAATTTGGAAAAAAAAATTCTCATCGATGATCCCTTCTTTTTTTTTTTCTTTCACACATTCAGCATCATTTCAATACACCTTTACAGTGCATTCGATATCATTTCGGATAAGTTTCATGCAAGATATTCCAATAGTAAAGTTGAATAAATTTTAAATTAAAAAGTTAGCAATGGAAAGTGGAGAAAATTCATGAAATAACAGAACTGAAAAGGAATGAAAAATGCATGGAGTGTGCAGCGACATGTGTAATACTGTATTTTAGGCAACAGTATCGTACGAAGTGGAAATTAACTGTTAGATTGCTTGTAAATAAAAAAAAAAGGAGTAAATTTAAATTTAAATATAAAAAAAGGAGTAAATTAAAAGGAGGCAAGAAACATTGAAATAATAGCGATTGAATGCATTTGAGGTTAATGTGAAACAGGTAAGTTAAAGATCTACCGGTGTTGCATGCTGCAATGTTCACATTCCACAATCAGTCACTGATGATCAGCAACCTGAATAAGTATGCATAATTCAAAAATGATTTCAAGGTTGATGCATCATCTGAATTAATTTTTTATCATTTGTGATAAAAAAGTTAGTTATCACAGATCGTCATATTCTAGTATGAAATTGAAAAAATTGACTCAATCGAGCAATTAATGTGGACCTTTCTTAAAATCATACTACTGAAGATCCACTGGTAATGAATTTTTTCTAAATTTGTCTATTTGATACTACAAAAAAAATCAATTAAAATTGTCCTTTTTTTGTGCGAATAAACTAGGCAAAATTACTTAAGTGAATTTAATGAAGTTAAAAAAAAAGGAATCATCCAAGTGCATAAATTATTAAATTGAATTTGTAGGAAAGTATCGGAAACTTGTTTGATCCATCAGATCCTGAGAACAAATATACAATGATGCAATTTGCAATACTCTATTTTCGACGACCCAAAGGTGCCTCATCCACCCTCATCAGTAATATTAACTTCAATTCAGATAGCGCACAGCGAAAAGGTAAGCGCTAATCGATTCTGTCAGTAATGCAACTGAAAAGCGAGCTGCGTGTGATAGATTGAAATTTCGAAGAGATGAAGGGAAATCACAAGGAAGAAGAGAAAGTATTGAATGTTTGATGAGTTACTTTATGACAATGTCTAACTTGCAGGTAAGAAATGGACTTGGAAAGAGATTGCCGAAAAGGTAAAACATACAAATAAACCAATTAGTCATTCACTGCTACGACTCGACAGCAGTGAAGCGGATAAATTAGCTCAAGAATCATTTATGTGTTAGTGTAATTGTATGATTATTTGCACTGTTGCTTTGTTCTCGCCGCTACAAATATTTTTTTTTTGCTATTTAGCAGAAATTAAAATTGAGAAAAAAGTTTTCCATTAACCGTGAATGATCAAAAAAAAAAGGTAGAGTACGACCGTTTTATTATTATTATTATTATTATTATTATTATTATTATTATTATTATTATTATTATTATTATTATTATTATTATTATTATTATTATTATTATTATTATTATTATTATTATTATTATTATTATTATTATTATTATTATTATTATTATTATTATTATTATTATTATTATTATTATTATTATTATTATTATTATTATTATTATTATTATTATTATTATTATTATTATTATTATTATTATTATTATTATTATTATTATTATTATTATTATTATTATTATTATTATTATTATTATTATTATTATTATTATTATTATTATTATTATTATTATTATTATTATTATTATTATTATTATTATTATTATTATTATTATTATTATTATTATTATTATTATTATTATTATTATTATTATTATTATTATTATTATTATTATTATTATTATTATTATTATTATTATTATTATTATTATTATTATTATTATTATTATTATTATTATTATTATTATTATTATTATTATTATTATTATTATTATTATTATTATTATTATTATTATTATTATTATTATTATTATTATTATTATTATTATTATTATTATTATTATTATTATTATTATTATTATTATTATTATTATTATTATTATTATTATTATTAATTATTATTATTAGTTATTATTATTAGTTATTATTATTAATTAATTAATTAATTATTATGATTATTATTATTAATAATTATAGTAATGATTATTGTTGTTGCTATTATTACTATTGTAATGGTTTACTTTCTTACACAAAATGACAGATAATGTTTTTTCCAATGGAATACGATGTACAGTGTGAACGTAGGAATGATGGATTAGGCCAAATTAGAGTGGAATGATAGATTGCGATATGTTGCGGCAAGTATCTTTATTTATTAAAATGTGGTGGAGGTGAAAGGTAAGTTAGCTTAATTCCGTTGCATTTAGGCATTATGCGCTATATGGGCGATGAAGGCCTGAAGCGCGGCCAAACATTCACTGATTGCATCTATGAGCTTCTAATGATATGCCATCAGTATCACTCACTTCGAGATGAAGTTTACTGCCAAATTATTCGTCAAACAACAAACAACAGAAGCTCGAAGTGAGAGTGCTCGCAGTTACAACGAATATTAAATCAAATATTTGACTTAAAAATTAGCCATCCGTTAAAATAACGGATGGCTAATATTATCTGTACATATTAAATATCTGTACAGTTACTCCTTACTTACTATTGTAAAATGTTTATACTATTTTATAGTTATCCAGTAGCGGCTTCTAGCTTATCTTTTTCATAATATTTCATTTCTTTTTTTTTTATTATTGTGTCAAATTCAGTTGTTTCGGTAATGAATTTATTAGAATTATTGTTAGGACGAGCACCTCGATTCGTGGCTGGCGTCTATTTTCAATTTTAACAGCATATTTCGACTGTTCACCAGTTCTGAAGCCTTATTTGCTCAAATATCTCACCGATATGGCTAGTGATCCAAGAAGAGCGTATCACGGTATCTGCACATATTATATGCATACAGTTACTCCTTACTTATTATTGTTATTGTTACTGTTGCTAGAATTCCGATGCACATTTCATGTTTGTTTCAATATTTTTAGGCACGGCATTTATTTGTTTGCAAAATTTGATCAAAACATTCAAATATGGTGGCCGACAATTTTTGCTTAGTGGAAGTGAAATTGAAGCAATAACGGTAGCAAATATGGTTTATTATTTCTTTTGTTTTTTTGAAATAATTTTTAGCGAACTATTTAAACGTGCAGCACTGACCAGTGGTCGAGTTATTTCTAACTAATTGAAATTGAAAAATTTTTATCGCTCTATACACTGTCATTTTGCAGATGGGTAAAACTCTAAAACGACAATTGTACCATTTGCCGGGTGGACATCGAAAAGTAATTAATACTCGTTCCGTAACAGTTGTTGAGGAGATTATCCAAGAACTCTGTCAAGAACTTAACGTACGAAGTGCCGCTGAGCAACAGGAATTTTGTTTGTGCTGTATTTTGGAATCAGGTGAACTCCTTACCACGTGTTAATTACTGATATATTTATTACGAGTGATACTGTGGTGAAATTTGCATCGCATCAAAAATGTTTTGCTAAATGGATTTTTTTAGTATTGTTTAATTTTTTGAAATAAATGACAGTAAGAAATAATAAAAATTATAAGTAGTAAAATAATTCTTGATTTATTATTCTCTTATTTAGTTTGTATATTGAAAGAAAAATAAAAGAAAACGTATAAATTAATTGAGAAATTTAAATTATAGAAGATAAGATTAAAATGTTAGCTAACGATGAGTACGTGATGGACGTATGTACTGAACTGGAATACAATCAAAAGCAATATTTCTTATTACTGAAACGAACAGTGTGGATACATCCGTTACGGTTGGATAATGCTCTGTATATCGATGCAATGTTCTTTCAGGTTATCTCCCTCTTTTTCCTGTCTCTCTCTCTCTCTCTCTCTCTCTCTCTTCCACTCCCTCTCTCGCACCAAGGAATTTATCCAACAATTCAGTGTCATTTAAACTGAAATGCTCGATAGAATTATTAAAATAACAAAAAAAAAGAAATCTCTTACTTTTTTTCTCATTCGTTAATTATCTACACCTATTAATCAGAGAGCATTTTTGCTGTTAAATATGAATTATCAATTTGTTTGTGTATTTTTAATTCATTCATTTATTTCATTAAATCAGTGTTTTTTTTTTATTGAACAGGTCGTGCCAGATTATGTCGAAGGTTTAATTGTTGCACCAAAAAGTGGAAAAATTAGTGCTGATGTTTTGGTTAGTAACAATTTAAAAGGAATTTCTAATAAATTAATTTAAATATGCTACGTTACATTGCTCAAAAAGCTCCTATTTTAATTATATTAATTTATACATAAGTTGGAATAGTTTTATTTGTTATAGGATGATATTGCTCGTTTGGGCGCATATTTACACTTAGCGGATAAGGAGCGCCTCACACGTGTTACAGCGTAAGTAATGTATTTCATTAAATTTTTACTTCCCTCATTTCTCTAATGCATGGTATTGTGACGTGTTGCGTAATTAGTAATCACAATGCATGTTACTCTCTTAATTTGCCTCAATGATGAATTACTTTATCGGATTTACTTTGAGATTATCCGATTAATTGTTGAAATACCGTTCGTTCCATCGTTCTTTTATAATCGATGATGAAATTAGCTAATATCATAGACGATTAATTGCTTTAATTTCATTACTTAATTAATCATTTATGTTATTTTTTTGAAATGATAAAAAACAATGATATTTTTTGAATATTTGGAAATATTCCACAAATGAATTTAGCTCCACATCTTTCTTATTATTGCATTTGCGGTGTAATTTAAATTGCTTTTTTTTTTGAATACTTATTTGACTTTAAAAATTTTAACCATTCTACCACTTCGTTTTTATTTTTAATTTTTGAAATGATGAATGATTTTATTTTCTTTTAGCAAAAATATTGCTGAATTAATTCCAAAAACAGTCTATCCAATTCGAACGGTTGATCAATGGATCGAGCGAATTAATGCAAAATTGGAAGCAATGCAAAAGCAGAGTATAAATGAAAGTGATGCACGAGCATATTTTCTAGGTTAATTTCAACAATTTTTTTTTTAATTCAAAAATTTCAATTTTCTATCTGAACTCTTCCACTTTCAATATGTGAATTCATCCATAACGATTGTTTTTCCTTTTTCATTCTCTTTTTTTTTCCTGTTCGAAAAGGAAATAAAAAAAAATGAATTCTGTTACAGAAATACTTGAAAAAATGCCGTATTTTGGGACGACATTTTTCCTCGTCCACAACATTTCTTATGAAAATGAGCAAACAGGCGAATGTTTACTCGCAATTAATAAATGTGGAATTCGAGCGATTGATATTAAAGATCGTGAGGAATTGTTGAAAATTGCACTAATTGAGGTAATTTTAATTAAATTTTCCTTTTTTTTCCTCTCCTCATTTGCATTAGTATTTTATGCGTGGCAGTAGTAATTCATTCAGAACATTTTGAATCGTTCTGAGAAGCGAAAAAAAAAAGTTTTACCAAACTTTTTTCTTCCCCTTTTTATTTTAGATTACATCAACGAATCGTTATTCCACCCAGCACGGAGCATTTTTGGATATTGAAATTGGCAATCAGTGTGGGAATAAAAATATAACTATATGCACTGAACAGGTATATAATAACTGTTAATTAATTAGTATATTTATTTACTTTTGTTATTTGCTTGTTTTGCTGGTTTATTTATTCATCTGTTTACATATTTGTTTACTATTAATTAATTTATTTATCTGTTTATTTTGTTTATTTAGTTTTTCATTTGTTTATTTTGCTAGTTTATTCATCTATTTGTGCTTACCTCAGTTATTTTTTTTAATTACTGAAGCATTACTATTTTTATTACTATTCTGCCATATTTTATGCATATGTTTCTAACATATTTGCACGAGAATTTAGCATAGGTATTGCTGATAAACGTATGTAAATTTTAAAAACTCAACTTTAAACAAAAAAAACTCAAAAAAAACTCTAAAAACTCAAACTCAAATTTTGAAAACTCATCTAATCAAATTTTATTTTTCCAATCTGTTGAATCGTATCAGCGTTAGTCAGTTTAATTCGATATTTTCACGTGTTACGTAAAGAGCACATTTCAGGGTATTGAAATTTCACGTCTTTTGGGACAGTACATCTATGTGGAAAGCGAAAATCGGGAATTTATCAGCGGTATCGAACAGCAAGAAGAGTAATTTAATTGACGATCGTTGACAGTGCTTTTTTCCTCCGCCATTCCTATTTCTCAGTTTCCACCAAATCATTTCAAATCTTTTAAAACATAAAATTGGTTAATTTAATTAATGTATCTAATGGCAATGCACCTAACCTATATGACCTGTATCATCATTGATTTATGTAGTAATGCAAAACATTTGAGTTCTCATCAATCATAAATTTCCTCAATTAATTTGCTGTTGAAATTTTGTTGTTGCAAATTTGCAATTATCACTTATTGCTAGAATATTTCTTATGTCTCTTTAACTTCGCATAACTTTTTTTTTAATTTCCCATTTTTATGAATTAACACTTCAAAAAGTGTTTTTTTTTTGTTGCCTTTCGACAAACAATTCATTGTTTCTAACAAAATTGGTTTTGTTCAAGAAAGTTTTAAGCTAAAAATATGTGAATTTTAATAAATTTTCTATGCAACAAACTTTTTGATGAAATTACAGGACGAAAATGCAAAATGCTTTCTCTCACTTCTCCTTTCCTGCTTATTTTAAATGTTACAAAAAAAATGAGCAATATTGTTTTGTAATTTATCATAATTATTTTCATTAATGCATGCACGTTCGTACTTCCTTTTCCAACTTTTATTTGTAATTTATTGTCAAAAAAAAAGAAATGCATGCAAAATTGTTCGCAGTCAATGACAGATACCGTAATCCATCGTGATATCATTCATTTTAATGTTAGTTACTATTTAATTTTTATTTTCATTTAATTGTGAAAATAAAAGAAGAAAAAGAGAGGCAAGTGAAAAATGAAGTGAAGAAAATTTAATAAAATTAAACAATACAATGATTTACACGATCAAATGAAGCAATTTTAAAATATCAATAGCTAAATGTTGGAAACGAAAAAGGACAAAATGGAACTCGAACTTGCTCCATTAACTACTCGTTCAAGAACTCAATTAATTAATTAATTGACCATTTGTTGCTTGGAGTTGAGTGGAAAGGGAACAATAAAAGAAATGAAAAAAATTGAAAAATATGAAATTTTGCGCAATGATGTAATAATGAGCGAGGTAATAATAGCTTGAATGGTTTTATGGTTAGTTGATCCGTTTAATATTTCGCATGTTTTTCATCGATCCTTCAACTTTACTACTATTATTTATTATTATTTTATAATTATTATAATAATAATAAAAATAATATTATTATTATTAAAAAATAATAATAATAATAATAATAATAATAATAATAATAATAATAATAATAATAATAATAATAATAATAATAATAATAATAATAATAATAATAATAATAATAATAATAATAATAATAATAATAATAAAAATAATAATAATAATAATAATATAATAATAATAATAAATAATAATAATATTAATATTAATAATATATAATATTATTATTATTATTATTATTATTATTATTATTATTATTATTATTATTATTATTATTATTATTATTATTATTATTATTATTATTATTATTATTAATTATTATTATTATTATTATTATTATTATTATTATTATTATTATTATTATTATTATTATTATATTATTATTATTATTATTATTAATATTATTATTATTATTATTATTATTATTATTATTATTATTATTATTATTATTATTATTATTATTATTATTATTATTATTATTATTATTATTATTATTATTATATTATTATTATTATTATTATTATTATTATTATTATTATTATTATTATTATTATTATTATTATTATTATTATTATTATTATTATTATTATTATTATTATTATTATTATTATTATTATTATTATTATTATTATTATTATTATTATTATTATTATTATTATTATTATTATTATTATTATTATTATTATTATTATTATTATTATTATTATTATTATTATTATTATTATTATTATTATTATTATTATTATTATTATTATTATTATTATTATTATTATTATTATTATATTATTTTATTATTATTATTATTATTATTATTATTATTATTATTATTATTATTATTATTATTATTATTATTATTATTATTATTATTATTATTATTATTATTATTATTATTATTATTATTATTATTATTATTATTATTATTATTATTATTATTATTATTATTATTATTATTATTATTATTATTATTATTATTATTATTATTATTATTATTATTATTATTATTATTATTATTATTATTATTATTATTATTATTATTATTATTATTATTATTATTATTATTATTATTATTATTATTATTATTATTATTAATTATTATTATTATTATTATTATTAATGTGCCATTTCATTCAGTTAAAATTTCAATTAAAGTTTATTAGAATTAAAAATTAAATTGCTGACTTGTTCTTTCCCCCTCTCTCTCTCTTTCCTTCTCTCTGAAACTAATATTGAAAAATAATAATGAGCTGTTCCATAAGAGAGTAAACAACTAGGCGATTAATTAGGAGGAATGATTTGCAGCACAATAAGCAGCGTAGTAGCACTCAGAGAAGAAGCGACATTGACCATCTCATCCATCCATATTTATTGCGTGTTTATGTAGTTAGAATATAGAGAGAGAAAGACGGAAGAGGCAGAGGGAGAGGGAGGGGAGGAAAGGCGAGGTAGAGAGGGAGGAAGAAACGAGGGGAAAGTAATGTCAGCAATTTAAAATAGCTCGGGCGACCATCTCAGGACATCATCTATCCATCCACCCATCCATTCCATCCACTCGTCGGTCCGTCCGTCCGTTCATCTATCCATCAATTCATTCATTCATTCATTCACTCATTCATTCGTTCATTCATTCATTAAATCATTCATTCATTCAATCATTCATTCATTTAATCATTCATTCATTCAATCATTCATTCATTCGTTCATTCATTCATTCGTTCATTCATTCGTTCATTCATTCACTCATTCGTTCATTCGCTCATTCATTCATTCATTCGTTCATTCGTTCATTCATTCATTCACTCATTCATTCACTCATTCATTCGTTCATTCATTCGTTCGTTCATTCATTCATTCATTCACTCATTCATTCGTTCATTCATTCATTCACTCATTCATTCGTTCATTCATTCATTCATTCACTCATTCACTCATTCATTCATTCATTCATCGTTCATTCAGCGTACCATTGAGCATTGTTAAATTTTTCTTCGACAAAGGAAGAGGGATGATGTGAGAGAGGGGGAGAGGGAGAGGGAAAGGAAGAGAATATGAAAAGGGAGGGAGAAATTACGTTTGCAGCGCAGTTGCGAACGTAACACACACGCACACGCACGCACGCACACATATGTGTTTTGTGTGTGTGCGTGTATATATATATGAGATGAAGAGATTTCACATTTTATTTCGATTTATTGAATTTGGTAGGATTACTTCCTAATTATCGCATAATTCTCTACTTTACTGTTATTATTATTAATTATTAGTATTATTATCACTAATACTCGTTATTATCATTATTGTTACCAATCATCGTTACTATTATTGTTATTAATTATTGTTACTATTATTGTTATTATTAGTATTACTATTATTTTCCATTGTTAATATTGGCATTTGCCATTGTGTTATTAATTATTAATAGAAATTGTTAATTATGACATTCGAAAGTATGCGTTTAAATTTCTTCGTACATTAGTTCATTTTATTTTCACTGATAAATGACAGAAACACTAAGAAATAGGAAGCTTTTCCCAAATATTCCTGTTTGATTATAATTTGCTAAAAATCGATGTAAACAATCGATGAGAATACTTTCCAACATTTATTATAAATAAAAGAGCTGGTTTTCTTTGCGTCTTCCTCCTCTCTCGTTTTTAATGCTTTGCATAGCGAGTGGGAAAAATGAGAAAAAAAAAATGAAAATTGCTTGAATGAAGTAATTTAATTTAATTTAATATACGTATAAATGAGATAGTGCTAGAATTATGCAATGGGAAAGTGTGAAATACTTTGTAATAGTATGATGAATGGTTAGATTTTAACTGCGCAATAATTATTTGCATTCATTCCAACTATATTAAATATAATTTAATTTTTCATTTTAACCATATTAAATGTAATTTGATACACTAACTATTTGTTTCAATTAAATCAACATTTCAATGACATCATAAGTAATAGTGGATGACGTTTCTTTTTTTTTGTAATTCTGTTGTATGATAACTTTCTAATTTAGATTTTGCTGAATTTTTCTTTTTTTTTTGTTCATTTAGTTAAAACATAAAAAATGAAATGGAATTTTCCTTTATTTCAATCGAAAATGATCATATTCTTTATTATATCTGTGCTTCTTTGCTCTATTTTCTTTCTTCTCGTTCTTCTCTTCACTCCTGTGCAACAAAATTATTGAAATTAAATGAAATGAATATACTTTGCTCAAATATCCCGCTATACTATCTAAGAAGTTACGGGATTAGCTTTGGTGAAAGAATTGTGTTTAATCGATAAATCTAGCAAAAAAAAGATTTAATCGATAAAAACTAGTGAAAAATAGATTTAATGAATTATCAAAGAGCAAAACATATGTTGCAAAGTCACTTAACACATTTCTGCTTCTTCAAGTAGTAATCAAGATGTTCTCGTTGGGACAATGAACGTTTCGCATTGACACATTCTGTTAAATCTCATCTCAAGATGTCAAGTTTTTTATTCTTCCTTTCTCTTCCTTTGCATATCCGTTTTCTTGTTTTTGTTTTTCCTGCACAACTGGAACAATCGTAAATGTCAATTGCTACAACTGTGACGCATTGCTTTTGTCTTTCAAACGGTAACTAAAGCATTGCTATACTCCAATTTCCAATAGATTTAATAGTAATTATATTTGTATAAATTAGACACTTTTCAGCACTTTTCAACTTTTGGATGCGTACATATGGAATTAATATCACTACTGAAAATAGGATATGTACATATTTAGATACGAATGAAAGTTCTGAAAATTTCTTTCTCTAATCTTAGGCATAAACGACTGCGTTTTTAATGCAAATACACTAAAAGTAATTATTGTACGTGAATAGCACTAACGTAATTATTATACGTGAATAACTGTTGTATAATTTTCCATTTAACTGTATGACTTTTTGACGTATCGATTAACGCTATGTGGTAATTAATATGATTCAACGCTGTCAAAATTATTTGATAGTTTTCTTCCTGTTTCACATAATGGTTTTCTTTTTCAGTTTAAACTGTAATAAAATCACTAATACACACACGCGTATATGTATTCACTGCACTAATGAAATCTATTTATCAATAAGTTATTTGAAATTTGAAATCTGCACTGGCATTCAAGACTAATGGCCACCGCTACGACAGCTTTGGTGCGTCCAACGGTAATCCTGGTGGTTCAATGATGTTGATGCCAACGGGCGCTACTATTGCTATGGTTAGTAAACTATTATTTATCAGTAATACTTGTGTATTTAATCGGAATAGATGTCAGAAAATTCTGCCATCTATTAACTACAGTATTCATACAATTTCAGTTTCTTCCATCGATTTATCTTTCTCTTCCTTCCTCTCTCCCTTATCTGCCGTGCTGATTTGTAAAATTACTAGCAAACTTTTAGTCAATTTAGATAGCTTAAGAAGGCGATTATCTAACAGCTTATGCTGCAATCATTTCGTTGAGAGGAGGACTGACGACTAGTCCTACCGTTCAACATCCTTCGTTTTGTGATATATGGATGTACTATTGAGATATCATAGAGCGGTACATTTGAAATGCTTGGGTGCGACACTTTATTGAACATATGTTCTCTATGACGTGTGAAGTCGAGTGACGTCAAACAGTGGTGTATAATTATGATAAAGTCAATGTAAACTATCTTAAAAATTCTTTGTTAGTATAATTAGGTTGTACTAACGAGGAAGAAGCAAATCTTGGGCAAGTGCAAATTTGTGAATAGCTTGTTGCTTTTATTGCTTCTGTTTAATGATTGAGATAGCAACTAATCAGCTGTCATGCTTTAAGTCACAGTTTATATTAACCAGTAGATAAAGAAAGAGGAATTGAAGTACACATAGGTAAATAGTTTATTTGTAATTGTGAATTTTAACTGGAAGATATTCTGGAAAATTTGAAAAATATTCCAAAATATTGTTAGTTGTGCTCAAAACCAACCTTCTAATCTATGATGTTTTTAACTTGTCATAGCGATAATAAAAAAATTGATAGAATCATAAAAATATGGTAATTGTTTGGATCATTTAACGGTAGAAATTAACAAGATGATAAAGATGCATTTCAAATGAGAGTAAAATAAATGTGTGGATAAGTTGGAAGACAGCTCGATTACTATGGCAACTGAGCGAACGAAGTTTATTTTTGTGCATGTATGTTTGTTTAAAAGCATATACCTTAACTAATATTACCTTACTCAGAGAGTTGACTTTTTTTGTGTGCCATTTATTTGGTTATCTTATAATTTGATGTTTCAATGATTTGATAACACTTATCCATATCTATCGGCAATCGTGTTTATGACTTCTAGGCTTTAACGGTAACAGTTTAACGTCATAGTGGAAAACGAACGTTTTTTTTAGTTATTAGAAAACATTCTAAAAAATTTCTTCATATAATCTCTTTTCGTATATTAAAATATTCGCAAAAGTGCTTAGCAAATGATAACCAGAGAGTTGCCATTCCTTCCTTTTATTATAATGTCTGGAACTGTGAAATGAAAGAGCTTCAAATTACCCGTTCATTTGTGTCAAATCTACATAAACCTTTAAATTTTATAGGGTTGTACAGGTCAACCATCACAGTCATCCTTATATCCGTTGGAACAAAGTGCATATTCCGTTTATCCATCTCAGAGTGCCGTTGGAGTATCATCAATCGGTGGCCGTTTACTCTCGAATAATTCGTGTGGTAATTTTTCAGCTATGTATGTTACACTTCAGGTTGTTGCTTTTCTTCCAAAAATCAGCTCTATGTGTTACATGTGTTTGCCTGTTAATCTTGCTAGTTATATATTTTTAATTGAATTTTAGATGCAGCATCTGGAAATTTCTTTCCTCAACAGCCCCAACAAAACTATCCGTTACAGCGGTCATTTTATCAAAATTTAACACCGAACCGCAGGCTACAGCAGCTAATAATATAATTCCCCAAAGTGTGAATTGTGAAGCCGTTGGTTCGACAGCAACGATATCTAATGACAACATGACAGCATCAGTTTTAGCTGATCTGGGTAAGGTCTAATCACAGTATTTGCAACTGTTCACTTATGTTAATTTACTGCCAAAATATATACAATACGTGTGCCGTATGAGTCAGTCAATAATTACCATATTCGTATTTGCAGTATCATATGTCTCCCAAATATAAGCATTAGTCATTGTAGATTAAACCGATTGCAAGTTCTGCTGTACTATTACCTCAAATATTAGCGGCATGTTATAATTATTTTGCAATATGCTGAAGGATGAATTCAGGTAGTTAGGCATATTACCATTTTACAGGCTCTCAATCATTATCAGTTCGACGGCCGTCCAGTTGTAGGCAGTCGCAGTCCGACCATCATCATCCTGCTCCTCTGCTACAAATGCACCAATAGCGATTACAAGTACTGCAGTCACTGCTACACAGTGTTGCTGGACCTGTAACAACAAATATGAATGGTTTGGTTAATGCATCAGGCACAAATAGTGCCGTTTCATCAGTTTCTGTCACTAAAAATGCTGGTCAATTTTTGCTTTTTCTAAACCTGCTAAAAAAATGTGTGAAATTTATTTTTATATAACCGTATTGTTGAAAAAATCAGAACATTATAACATAAGAACGAACGAACTAAAAATTTTATACTTGTATTCCTTTAGTGATAAAGCATTCATATCTATGTTGGATGAATGGGATCTCAACCGGCTTACTCAATCTATATGATGTCATTTTCACCTATTTTCTGCAAAATCTCTGGTTATAGCAGTTGAAACTTTAAAAAACATAGCTAAGATGGAGAAAGATTTCCAGATATCCTGGTAATCCGTGATCCGTTCGAGGAGGAAGAATTGCCCGGTACACAGTGTAATGCCACGAGTACCCGAATGATGTTGTTCAATCAGAGGCCACCGCAATATATTAATACTGGAAATCCTCTGGATTCTGGAGGGCAACTGGAGTTACCACGGTCAGAATACCTTCAAATAAAACTTTCACATAACTCTTTTTCTATTTTTCATAGCATGTCAGTTAGGATGTTCAGGTGTTTGAAAGCTAGAGAAAGTTTGCAGGAAAAAAACGCGTAAGTTGAGGTGTTTGTTTATAGGCATCTGCGCGTCCCATATCCCGAATCGGCATATCGAGCATGTATTGCAGCGAATAAGAATCTGGCCAATTATCGTAACGGAGCACCGTTGCCTTCTTTCATACCATCATATCCAGCACTTTCTGGTCCGAGGCCTACTTCTGTTTTCGGTCCCAACGTTACTCCAACAGAGAATTCAGTAATGTATGGGAATCCACAACAGCAACAATTGCCTGGAAATCGTGCAGGTTTTGGATTTTACGGAATAGTAGAGCTCCAGGAAACGCTTCGCCAGGTAAGGTCTCTTTTTTGCAGCAATTACTCTCTGATTTCATTTTGCATAACTTATCCACTTTTATTAATGTAATTTTGGGATCATTCTGCGACTTCTAGCACTTCATTATTTTCAGGTTGTCCACCGATGTCAATGGGCAATACACCTGCACCAATTTCAGCCCAAGGGTTCGGAAATCCATATTGCGTTCAAGGATCTGCTCCAACACAGCAGATGTTGGGACCACCTAGTAATAATTATATCGATTAGTAGACGAGATTATTTGTTCCGTACTCACTGCATTAGATAATGAAATGTTATAGCACGGCTCGCCACTGGTGCATTGCTTTCAGGAACTGATTTTTGAAATTCTACATAATTAGTTTTCATATATATATATATATATATATATATATATATATATATATATATATATATATATATATATATATATATATATATATATATATATATATATATATATATATATATATAATCTCTTATAGACATTGAAACAATTTGAAAAGTACTGGACCGTAATTTTCCTGCATTTAGCTTAGGTGTACTATATTTCCTTGCCTCTACCTAAAGAATAGCGCAGAAAGACACTTTTACTGATTCGTCTCATATTCTTCCTGTCAAACAATGATTGTAAAATTATATTTCAAATGAAATGCAAAGAAAACTTGTTAATCATAGTGCATATTTAGCACATATTGGATGTATGTTTCTCTTATCATATGGCGATAAATTTGTTCATTGCAATTGTAGTTAAATTATTATTTTTAAGGAAGTGATATGTAACCCATCTTATCGTTGTTTTGCAGGTTGTGTGCAACGTGCGGAATACTTGCCAGCTCCGTCAGGTGGATATTGTATGCCAGCAGGTGTTGCTGGACAGTCTTATTTCGGAGGACAGCCAATTGGAAGAGTTGAGCCAGGGACTTCCAATATGATTCCTGTAAACAGTGGTCCGCCACAGATAAATCCCATGGGAATGGTGGGCATGAACGGTGAGATGGGACCTGTTATGGGTGGTGCTATGGGCGTGGCTCAGCAGCAAAGTGTTGGTGTGATGACGGGAAAGAAAGGCAGTAATAAAAGGCACGTTCGATGCTTGTAGTTTTGAAGCTAAAGGAAAAAATACTGTGCGTAGTATTTTTGCATTTGAGAAGTTAATCTTGATGAGTTGGCAGTAATACTGTAATATTGTCTGCAGATCTAAAGCTAACAAAGCGGTAGCAGCAGCGCACAATCCCACTATTACAAATGAGCAGCAGCTAATGGTAGCAAGACGGAAGCAGCGGTCCCTGTTGCCATCCGGGCAACAACCGCAGGCAATGGTACCTGGAATGGCGCTACCAATGTCACTTCCATCCCAGGACTTTTATGTGTCCCATGGTGTGTGTGGTAGTCGTAACGGCATGCCAGCCAATGTTGTATCGGTGCAGCAGCAGGCGATGATGCCAATAACACTTGCTAATGGGGCAGCTGGAGGAAACGGACTTGAACAGTTTAATCATTTTGATGGTTCGTAAAATTTTTTCTCTAAAATCTAAACTGATATGGTTAGAATACAGTTATTTGACTTTTGAAATGTGTGTTATATTTTTTCGGTAAAATATTCCTGCAAAACAGTATAAGCATAAAGCACGTGCTATTTGAGTATTTATGATTCAATCACTAGATTAAGTGGAGATCTATCTGAATCAGATAATAGCTATGTAAATGCCTTAAAAATAATTATTTCATGTGATAAATTAGTTATTTATAGTTCGACCTTCAACAAGTATGAGTTGTACGCTAATGTCATGCTGTCCTTCAATAGCACCATCATCAAGTGCAGCAGGTGAATTATTATACGATTTCAAATTTCTGCAAGTTTGAACTACTTGCTCAATTTGTATTCAGATTTGTTTATAGGATTAGCAACATCATTTATAGATGCTCTCCCTCAGCAGCAATCCACTTCTCAAATGATTGCCAATTCAATGATGATGACTAGAGGATATGGTGGTTTCGAGCAAAATGGATTTATTGATGGCTTTCAGGTCTCTTAATAATTTCATTTTTTTTATTGTGTTTTAATCAGGTGTTCAGGCTTGTAGCAGTATTTGATTTCTAAGTCAGGCCGATAACGACAAAGTTATGTCATACATACCTTATCAAAACATTCCTTCCGATCTTAATTGTTAATTCTACTTAGTGAAGGCTCAAATCATCAAATTGAATATTTTATTCTGTATGCTACTGTTTTTTTTTGACGGACTAACTAGGATATTGTTTTGCAAGATTTCTCTGAATCCTGATTTGGGGGAGTTAATGTAGACGCTAAAGTTCGTAATTAGAAATTTGGAACTAAAATTTTATGAAGACCTGGTTCTATTACGGAGAGTACCTTTGTTAACAGTCTCCTTGCAGTAGACGTTTCAGGAAGATTGATGGGCAGAATGTTAAGCCTGATCTGTAATATGATTGTGCACGATACGGTTTTAATGACCGAGTAAAATGGTCTTCAGTTCAGAGATTTTTCATGATCACATTGAGAGTGAAGTGATCTAATTTTCAGGCTCAACGTAATAGTGGTAACAGTGATACAGCTAATAATATAACAACCAATACTACAACCATAACTAGCAGTGTTAGTGGTGATTCATTCACTGTGCTAAACGGTTCAGCGAATAGTCATAACACGAGTATCGGTAACAAACAACGTTGTGTAAGCTGTGCGGAAGAACTAAGAGTAAATTTTAATACTATTTATTGTCATTCTTTCTTTTCTATGCTGAGTAAACAGGCGACTCTTTCTGATAATTATATTGTGATCTGAAGTAAAATAATGTTGTAGAGTGATCAACCCAGTATTCAGTGCACGGCAAATGGTGATGGTTGTCGGCGTTTCTTTCATCAGGTAAGATTTCTGGCGAATTTAATCTTTTTCTCAACTTCTAATGATCTGCGTACTAAAGACACATAGTTCTTAAAAATAAATTTTTGCGATTAGTTGTCCTGCAGCTTGCCTCTTTTGCATCCATATATATGTTGAATATAATTGTAATTTATTGTTACTTTGCGTATTACGCTTTTTCTGTTTTAGGAATGCAGTGGATTATTACCAGATGCATTCCGTGCTATCATTGCGGAACCATGTGCAGAATGGATTTGCCCGGATTGTTTATGCCGTCAACAAACGCAGCTTACGTTTGCTTAAACATATTCAGTTTAGTATATTTTTTATTTATATTGTTTTTTAAATTGATTTCATATGACTTATTATATATTTGTAGTCAACCTAATTATATCTCCATATTTATATATCAACAATGCTGTTTATATATATATATATATATCCAGTTAAATTAAGCCCATAGGGATACTTAAATGTTGCATATGTGCAATGGTTTTATACATGTTGTGCATGAAATATTTAGACGTATTGTTGGGTTAGCAACACATTTGTTTGTAGTATCTTTAGGTTGCTGGATATATCCACATGTGTTTGATATGGGTTTCATATTTACACGTTCGTATATTTACAAATCCTCCTTTATGCTTATATCGTTGTCTGGCAATTATTTAAGTCAGTTTTCTAAATAGTGCTGTAAAATTATATAAATTGTACGTGCACATTTGACGGTCTCATTATTTAGAACAAATATTTTTTTCATATTTTTGGGTTATTTGTCAGTTGAGTACTTTCCTTTGCCATTGTTGCTACAACTATTGTCTTATTAAAAATCGTATTTATCTTGCGTACTTTGCTTTATTTAATGTCTTCTTCCACTATTTGGCAAGAAGATTTTGTGTTATTGTGTTCAGTAGGCTCATGAAATAGGATTTATTGGAATTGGCCACAGTTATAGGAATTATTTAGAGTTTGAATTTCGGCGGCATATTTGAAGTGTTTCAAATGGAATTTGGGCATTTCCCATCGAATGTTTTAAGGCAGAAGATGGTTCAAATTTGCCGATATCCGTAGTTTCGTTTTTTTCCACTTCCCCTGACTTTTACTCACTGTCCTTATCATTTGTTGAATAATCACTCCCTACTTTCAATTAATCAGTTAGATAGCTCTGCATTTCTGATTGGTGCCAAGCCATTCATTTTTCCTCGTTATTGTGCGATATAATAATGTTGCATATTAATTTAATTTGTATATTTATTGCATATTACAAAACGATGCTGGTGGCAATAATGAACATCAAACGCATGGTTATGCTTGCCTTCCCTTTCAGACGGTTCTTTCACAAATTTTTTTATTCTTTGTATTCGTAATTAAAATTAGGAGGTTTGAACTAAAAAATTTTTTGATTTAACTAACATCGATATTATTTGGAAGATTTTGTTTGTATTTAGAATGCGTGATAAACGAATACTTCTACTTCTGTTCATTTCAGTTTTTTTAAAGGAAAAGAGTTTATGATGATGCTCTACACAATCATCATGGAAATGATGACTGTGGCTATTGGAATATAATTAAATGATATAGATAATGTTATCAGTGATATATCACGGAAAATAATGTATAATCGAAGCAGTGGTTACGATTTGAAAGGGAAGAATAAAGGGAAAAATTTCACATAATTTAAAAATTTTTATATTTTATGCCTAAATGAGAATGACACATTAAAGCAATTGTATTTAAAAATGCGAATATCGACTGATTAGATGGTATATCAGTTGTTTCATGGTTTATCAATTTATGTATGAAATGAGTGGAATAGAATTGAAAAAAAAAACGGAATACTTACTGATGTTGGTATCGATATCTTTCAATACTGAAATTTTTCTACGAGTTGAGCGCTGGTCTCAGAGCTAAAATCAGGATATTATTCACTGTTTCTTTTTTGGTTTATTGTGGAGAGTTTGCATGTTCTGAATTCAAATAATCATAACATTCAAAAAAGTGAAATTTATTGAAATTAGGAATGTTACACGTTAAGCTACCAACCAATGAGGAAGTTGAAACTGAAAACATTAATGTTAAAACATTTTATTTGATGATGGAGATATCTTTCGTTGATATTTGAAGATGAAGATACTTACTTTTGGTGACCAGTTGTTTCCACGTACGCTACTTAATGTTATGATTATTTTTTAATATGGGATTAAGTGATTCACAGTGAGCCTCGTGAAATTAGTCAGTCCATTGCGCTGTGTGGGAGGGAGGTGATGCAGGTGCCGTGGATGTGTGTAATGGAAACAAGCAGTGATTAGAGGGAAATTAGAAAAGTCTGAATGCAAAAGAAACTAAGTGATTTGGCGGGAGCTAGACGTTCGTGTTATTTGAATTACAGACGGAGCTGCCGAAGCGGCGGAGTTGGAACGGCCTTTTTCCACGTTTTTAAGCGTTGAAGCATTTCGTAGATGGATGTGTTTCCACATATGGCGGCGTTGTTGAAGAGAGAGAGAGAGAGAGAGAGAGAAAGAGAGAGAATGTTGTTTGTTGTGACATCATTGCGATGACAGGTTCATACTTTTCCCAACCAGTACTGTCTCTCAAATTCTTTGTCGTTCAATTTTCAGAATTGTACAATCTTTAAATAGATGAAAAGAAATGGATGTATATTTGGAGGATCTCATTACATGGGTATGTTGCCAAGTTTTTTTTTTTTTTTTAATAAAATTAACTAACAGGAAGGAAATGAAATGCATTTTTGGAGAATTGGATGTGAGCAATGCTTATTGAACCGAAAAGTGGAAAGGCGATGATATTGGTCGTGCATTGAAGAACAATTTAAGCTTTTTTCCTATGCCTGCACAATGAGCGTTGTTGTTTAATCTGATCATCAAGTGTAGGTTGTTTATCGTAGCGTCTGGTTTAAATTTCAACACGTTGTAGATGAATTCACTGGGTGATGGAGATGAAGCAAAACTGGTTGATCTTTTTTCGGGTCGAATAATCGCAGAAGCATTAAGCAAAATGTTTGCTGTTTTCTGATCATTTTTTGAATTTTTTGGAATAAATTTGAATAGATTGATTTTTCCTCGTAAGTTTTTACTGATAACATAAGTAATAATAATGGTTGTCGAGATATATTGAAGAAAATGATAAGTATTGTGCACTGTAGGTTCTTTACGTTTGTTCGATCTTAGCTGTGTAGCACATGAGTTCTAATATGAGATGATAGAGATTTCTATCAGGCTAATTACAGCCATTACTGGAAACATTATAAACTTGGGAACTACGTGTTGATTGAATTCATGAATCTGTAGGGAAGAAAAGTGTTTATCAAATACGATTGGTCCACTTAGCTTTTTCATTAAATTTTTTACTTTTACCTTTTTCTTTGAAGTTTATTAGAATTAAGATGACACGATTGTTTTAGAACATTTCATAATAATAATGTTTTTACAGTGATCCATTGTTTTTCAATGATAATTGGTTGAGCAAAATACCACATTACGATCAAATGGCTAACTGGAGATTGAAAGCAAATAATTTACGTAAAATTTATCGTCGACTGTCAGAATACTACACAGATCAATTAGGAACGGAACTAACTGCAGAATGGCTTATTGATACATCGCGGATAGGTAAGTCAGAAGATTTGTTTATACGTTATTCTTTCGGCATAAGAAATATTGGGTTATTTTAGTTTGATTTTGCTAGTAATGGTGCAGTTCAGGAGTACTATTTTCTTGAATTTTTAACATTTAATAGCTTCTTAACATAACATTTGCTGTTGTAGGTCAAGATTCACATTACTTTTGGAGAAAAATAGACTACGAAAATGTATAACGAAGTAACGAGATAACTAGAACTATTAAACATTGAAATGAAAATGTTACAGCGGAACATGATGATGCAGAACTGTTATGTCGACTGTTGCAACTTGTTCTTGGAGCTGCACTTCTTTCTACAAATAATGAAAGTAATACTTTGTACAGTGAGAGGATAACAAAACTTGCTTTAATTTGAATATTAAAATGGAAGTTAGATAAGGGAATTTTATTTCATGATTTTGATGTAATTGCTGAAATTCGTAATTATATTTTAGAGTTTATCCGTCCTTTAATGGGTCAAAGTGAATCTGTGCAAAGGACAGCAGTGAATATTATGAGAGAAATCAAAGAATTGGTACCCGAACCACCAGAAAAAAAGACGAAAGCAGCTGAAACATCGGTATTTGACAAAATTGTTACCTATTTTATACAAAATTGTATAAAAATATGGAAAATTTTGCAAAGAGAATGAATTTGCTAATGTCATGCTTTTAGGGCGCCGATTCAACAGAATCGAAAGAACAAGTGGTAGATTTGAAGATTGAGGTGGAAAGCTTAAAGCAAGAATGCACGCAGCTTAACGAGAAGGTTTTTCTTTTACCTGTATTCTAAATGAAGAAGTAAACAAATACATATTCATATATGCATATGTTTATTTAATTAGTTCGATCCTTTATTTGGAACGTTTTTCATGAATCAGATCTAAAGCTTTAATTAGAGTACGAAATGTCTTGATTGGATATTCGAATAAAATCTTGATATTATATTGAGAATAATTTTAATTCGGGAGGGGAGGGGGGGGGGGGGGGGGGAGGAGTAACGAAATGCCGCCAAATAATATTCAAGCGTTTAATTTAGTTGAAAGAAGCATGTACAGAAAAGGAGGCATTGTCCAGTAACAATGAGAGTTTGCGATTACGTGTTGATGAATTAAGCGAGGAATCTATTGAAATAGAGTTACTACGGAAACAGATTCGTTCGTTGCGTTCCGATCGCGAAAGTATTCAAGATGCGCTTTACAAGTAATTTTTTTATCTTGCAAGAAATTCCGGCATATTGGAATATATAGAAAATTCGATGTTCTATCCGAAACCATTAGTAATCTTAAAGATTTTAGAAATATTTTTTGCATTTGCAGAGCTGAAGCTGAACGAGATCATTTGAAAAAAATAAATCTACAGTTGCTTACTGAAAATGAGGAATTTCGAACAAAGGTTCGTCTTCATTAGTACCATATGTTTATGAGTTCTAAATATTTCTATTCTGTCAAAATATCGCTTTTTAATCCTCATTAAAATCTTCCTGATAGATCCAAGATATGGCACCAATGGAAGTAGAAGTCAGGCAACTGAGGGATGAACTCGAAGAACACCGACTACTTGCACAAAAATATAAGCAGCTTGACACGCAAATCATCAATTATAGGGGCAAACTTGGTAAATTTCTATTTATTTATTGGAAAAATTAAATCTGTGACATACTGGAGCGGAAATGTTGTGAAAAGGCATATTAAGGGTATCGTAATTTCGTGTTCTTTACGGTTTATCTGTTAAATTGTCTCTTTGTAATCTTATTATTTTAGCTTTCCGCTAACAATACCTGGAGATTCTATTCTAATTTTTTCACAATTTTACATGATACATTTTGATTTTGCTCGACTCTATTAGTATTTCTGCACTGCGATAAATTTATAAGGAAAAATTTAAGAGTTTGCATATCTCGATAATTCGAAAGATGGGGAAAATATTGATGTGATGAAACAGAGAAGGAAACTAGCTATTGTTTTCCTTTTAGAAGAGTGGAAGGCACAAAGGATCGAAGTGAAAGTACTAGAAGATAAAGTGGCCACGTATATGAAAAGTGTCATAGCGCTTGAGGATGAACAGCGTAAAAATGGTGTGCTAAAAACTCGTATTGAATCATTGCAATTGGTGAATTCGGAGCTGGAAACAAAATTGAATAGTGAGATTAGACGAGCTGATAAGGTTTAAATGAATTTACTATTTGGGACTACATTATTGTTCCTGCCAATTCTGGCATGAAGTAGCAAATTGTTGCGTGTGACAAGTTTTTTTGACAACTTCCTTTTCACTTCATTGTTAATATTAAATATTCTAAATACTTGATAATTTGAGACTGAATTTGAGTTGAAACAATTGAATGAAAGGCTTGGTGAGATTGAAAAAGAAAATGAACACCTTCGGCAGGAACGACGTGAACTCAATGAACAACTTCTTTTCCGTGGTGAGTAAAAGAAATTTTTTATGCTGAACTGTTCTAATTCATCTAAACATGGCAACTAGTTTTAACATTGTTTCATGAGATTGCTTTCAGAAAGTGGTAATAATGCTCCATCACTGCACGATGAAACAATTGACGCAAATTCAACAGCTCTTTTGAGGTTATTTTTAGAAGAAAAAAATAGGAATTCTGTAATCATTCTAACCGTATTAATGTTTGACTGGATTAAGTATGAATTAATGTATATATGTGTATACAGGTAAAAAACCAAAAAACTGAATTTTTTTTTCGGGGAACAAAAAACTGAATTTTTTTCAGGGAACAAGTTATTCGACTTGAGGCAGAAAAGGAGCGTTTGATATCTGAGAGGATGACTGACGACGAAAAACTGAGCTTGAAGGAAGAACTTAGTTCGTTGACTGCTCAAAAAAGAAATTTGGAAACGGAACTGAAACTGGCGCAAAATAAAGCTAATGAACTAGAAAAACGGTTAGTAGTTATTATTAACATTAAAATTTTTTTTAAGACATTTTTTTTCCTTTTAACGGGATTCTTGTGACATTTTGTTAGATCGTCATGTTATACTAAGATATATAAGTAATAAACGTAGGTGTGAAAGATTTCGCAAATCAGTGAACTCTAACTGTGATTGTGGCCATTGCTCGGCACTGGTTTTTATTCGCTTTTTTTGCTCGTTTAATAAGAACAACATTTCGAATATACTATTTTCAATAGAATATATTTGTTTTCAAGATTGAACGAACTGAATGCTATAATTGAATCCGGCAACTTTGCGAACAGTGATCGACTGACAGAAGAGCAAACAACAAACGAACGATTGGTTATTCAAATAGCACAGCTTAAAGCGAGACTCGGACAAGCGAATCATGATCTGGAACAGCAGATTAATGATAAGAAAGCATTAAATGGTTAGGATTTTTGTTTTCCATAGGAAACAATGAATGTTTTTGGTATATCTTTCTTTAATTTTGCTTCGTTTTCATTTTTCTTAGAATGTTAGAAAACTATGTTGATTGTGCCTCATTTTTTATCGGTTTTAGAAGAATTAACATTGTCGAAGCAGCAAATAAAGAATGAGAAGGATAGGTTGACGCATTATATGGAAAAAGCACGTCGCATGATTGAAGATTTGGAAGAGCAAAATCGGGCTGTTGAAGGTGGTGCACTAAGCAGACATGAATTTGATTCAATTCGTAGAGAAAGAGATGCGTACAAACAAAATGTAATTCATTCAATATTAAGAGATTTTTTGCATTTGTAGAAAGAGTGTGATGAATTCACATCTGCATATGAAGTGAAAGTGGTGAAAAGAAGTCGATGGAAAAGCTAAGCAGATTACGCAAAATATTAAGGTTTCTGTCGTTATACACTGCGTCAGTTTTATAGATTGAGGCACTGAAGGAAAGCCATGAACGTAGCCGTACGATGCAGGAAGAAGAACAGCGATTGTTTACAACGCATGCTTATTATATGGTATCACTTTTAATGATAACCACTGTTGCCCGCTCTAGAACCTATTTTCTAAGATTTGGCTTCAATTATTGACATTTTTAATAATCGAAGCAGGAAAAGATACATCGACTATCGATAAATGTTGCCTTAGTTTGAATTAAAAACTGTTTCTGAATTTTATTTGCCATTATGATGGCTTTAAATTATGCGGAGGAATGCTAAAGGTATTGGAAAAATTGTTTCTCACTATGATGATCGGGAAAGTTACTGTAGATAAATTGTCCAGAAAGATAACGTAAATTGCATTATAAGATGTTTTGGTCGGAGTATTCCTCGAACGTTAAGGAAATAATCTCAGACTAGATCGATTGGCATCATAATCATTGTATTTCGTTTTGACGTATTTAATTCATCTTATTTCATCTTCTCTGTTAATCACCTGTATTGTATTGTATTAAAATATTTTTTTAACATTTATGAATACTGGTTTTCAGATGATGCAACTGCAGCAGCAAAATTCTTCAGTTAGGGAACATTCAGATGAGAAAAGCTTTTTGACGCGACAACGGCAATGTAGTAACTTCAATATTATGAGGTGATATCCTATCATGTCTTTAGCTTTGTTCACAGCGATGCTGGGCCAATATTTCTAATTTGTTGTTCGATTCGAAAATTCCTTTCCAAAGGTCTACGCAAAAGCCACGGTAGAATTAAAGCCTATCTAGTCAAATAGATTACTCATATATATGTAAACACTGCTATTGTTTTGACTTTGCATAAATTTTGTGTGTTTTGTATCTTATTAATTCATTTTATTGGCTTTCAAAATATATTTAGCAGGGAAGGACAGGAAAACGAAAATTTTCACTTCAAAATAATTTTATCAAGCTTACGATGTTTGTTTTCAGTTTCCTGGCTGCGGTTTTATGCTTGATGCTTGCTTTAGCCTTTTTTTCGAAGAATTCTCCGTCACTTTATAGTGAAGTTTCGTTCACCGGTATACCGCCTACTTGAAACTTTTCCTGTAATAACTTTCTAATGCAACACATTAATTTCTTTCACTCTTCCATGAAATAAGCTGAAAAGTTGGCTATAACTATTACTACACAGCATATAGATTTTCTCTCACCTTTTTCTCATCTACATCTTGGAGCGCCGATTTCAAAAGTTGTAAAGTTTCTGAAAGACCCGTCACAGTCTAACATCATAGGATAATGACATGACTTGAAAAATTACTGTTCACTGCTATTCATGAAGAAGAACGGTGATGTCGATGACGAGAACGAATAATGTACAATTTTTGGTGTTGCTGGGGTAGCAGCTGTGCATTTACATGTGAATAGTTCTATTGGGTTTTTTGCGTTAACTTCTACAAGTTTCATCATATTTAAAAGTAAATTTTACTGAAAGCTTTTTGTTGTTTTAGAGTTTTCCTTCGTTTCCTGTGCGTGCTTTACTTGTATTCCATGTGCTTTCCATTCTTTTTCCCTTTTTTCCTGTTTTAATAACGTGTAGGTATTAACAGATATCAGGAAAGAACAAAGATTTTTCGAAGAAAGGAAGGTCTTGAGTGGCATCTTATGCATGAACGTTCAGCCTCTTCCTTTGCTATTTTTGAAATTATCATTCTACATTCTTGTGGTGGTTCTTTTATTTACAGCTGTACATGATGATATCAATAAAGTCTAGTTCCATAAATGATCACATTATCCACTAGAAAATAAGTGCTAAATGTCATATTTCCTATATTGGAAATACATTTATCCAGCTAATGGTTTATGTTCTTTTAAAAAAAAAAGACATCATTGAGTTTGGAGGGGGAGGAACAATTAAGTGATGACAGATAACGTTCGGGAAACATAAACATGTGGGTATGTACAGAAGGCAGTGATGGCTGACCTTGTAATAATAGCATGCAGTTAATTGAGAGTTTTACTACTCAAGGTATATTTTTGATTTTGTGGTGCTTAGAAATATCATGGCTGAAGGTGCGCATGTATAAAAATAGTTGTAGCTTCTTACAGCAACTGATAAACTTTGAGAACATTCATGAATGAGCAAAAATGTATGAAATATCAAAACGGTGGTCATCAGAAGCAGTATATCGGATTGTACTTAACGAAGGATTGCGTGAACGATTTTGTGAACGTATCAAGCAACAGTCGATGGATCCGATTCATCCGACTTATCCGGTACACCGATTATCCAGCAAGAAAAGAGATAGTGCTGTCTTGATACCACTAGTATGTATCAAAAAATCTCCATCAATAATATTCACCCATCGATCACTACAATTAGGTAGTCATCGTGGTGAAGTAAGCTTTCCAGGTGGACGCTTGGAGCCAGGCGAAACGTACGAACAGGTTAGCTTGCTAGAAGGTTTTCCATTATTTTTAATACAAACCGGAATGACATGGAGTTGTGGATATATAAATTTGTGAACACTGAAATGAGCCGTTCATGTAATGATTTTTTCAGGCAGCATTGCGCGAAAGTGCAGAAGAATTAGGCCTATATTCCTGTCAGGTTCATGTTTGGGGTCGTTTAAGGCATGTTATAACGCGCAATCCTCCAAGTACTGTTACACCAGTTGTTGCTTTAGTACAAGATACTACCGATTTCAGTACAATTAAAGCAAGGTATGATGAAGTTCAAACTGTTTTCGCTGCACCGATTGAAGAACTTTGCACCAGACATCGTTACACACATTTCAGAAGAGGTAGGCCGTAACCTGCTTAAAAAGTTATGAAACTGGCGGCTTGAATAAAAATGAAATAGGGCATTGACTTTCTCTATCAGTGAATGAATTATAGGGAATATTAATCATATCCTTTCAGAAGGCTTTAGAATAGTTTTAAAATAGCACATTCATAATGTCCGATAAGATTTAATTGGAGTGCACAAGTGTTGGACAAATTAATTTGTGCTTATAAGGAGAAGCGCTATCGAGGATCACGGTTAAGATACCAAGTGACTTATCAGACTAATAAATGCTACTTATATTTTACATCTGATTACATATGTAACACTGTTTGTTACATTACAGGTGATATGCAGTACAAGTTACCGGTTTTTTTCACTTCACATCCATACATTCTTGATACAAATGTAACACCGCAAAATCAATACCGCATTTGGGGTTTGACTGCTGGAGTACTTCATCTCGCTCTGCTCAATTTGTTCCCGAAACTTTATCAGCCGAAGATCTGAATTGTTGTTTCAGTTCAGTGATAAGTTGTCACTCGTGCCTTCATTTATTTACTTCAGCCCTGTCGCAAACTTTTCATCATTCTTCTAGCTGTAGCAATTTTTATCTCAAAAATTCTATTTGTGTGAACTCTAAGTTTGTTTTTCAATCTACCAATGTTGTAATGATGACAGTTCAATCATTAATCACCACGAAATGTTTTTTTTTTCTCTTGTCTCGCAAAAGTTTTTTAGAATTATTGAAATTTGCATCTTGTGTAATGTTTTAATTTTTATGAGGAAACGATATAGTAATTGATGTTTATTGTACATTGCGTGTAGAAATAATATAGTTTTCTCACAGTATAGGTTTGTTTTTCCAAGATAATCTCGCCTAATTAGTTTTCCACGAAGCAACAACAAAATTCAAACGTGATGGCACTACGGAGAGGAAGCATAACGCTATTTGTACTTTAATCCATACTTATTATATTCGAACTACTTCGCATAAATGAAATTTTCTTTCACAATATGAGAACATCTTCCATGTATGTACTTTCTTTCGTTTCCAATTATGTTTGCTTTTTTCATATTCCTCCTATCGTTAAAATTTTGCTTTCCAGTCGAAGATATGCATATTGTAAAAAATACCTACAATGACAGAAGTTGGTAAATGTGTAAAAATTGTTAGTTCAGAGCTGAAATTGTCTTAATGGTAATTTCAGTTAGCAAAGTGCAGTCTATCCAGACTCTTTCTAGCAAAAGTAATATATGCTTGTTGTGCTTGCTTTTTCAATTTATTATGTTTTATTAATATGTCTTCTTTTATGTATAATACATCGACTATCATAATAGTTCGTAAATAAATTTCAGCGTGTACGTAGTGGGTGATGATTTTCGGACACCTCCACTGACACATCGATGCATATTGATGGAATGTTTAATTAATTGAGAATCATTCTTTGACTCATTGTAGGATGATGAACGTTAGCATTTTGCAATAAGTAAGAATTTGGCAATAATCATTTTAGAATTCAATGAAGACATTATTTGCATTCTTATTGAACTTGTAATTATTTCATTTTCCGTATTATGCGGAACGTTTGTCGTTGGTAATTATAAACTGAAACAGGTCACAGATACGTAAGAAATTTGCTATATTTGGTGCATTTCGTACGATAAATTTTACAAATTCCTTTTATAATTCACATATTCAAATTCGTTATTTGTTTGACAGAATGTGAAGCCAATTAATAAGCACTGAAATGCAACGGAAACTTCTGTTTTAGAAATTGGATTAACACTTTTTGCTTGTGTAGTAAATGCGATTTCAATTAAACAGTTTATTGAAACTATCGGTTCTCTGCAGTTAAATGTATTTTTCTCGTTGATAAACATTGATTAAATAATTTTCCTCCATTTCCAAAAAACTATTTTTTTCCTCAGTTATTTCATTTATGCTATATTTAAATGTTTTGAATTACTACATTCATTCCCAAATATTTCAAAATAGCTTTAAATTTAGGATTAATGAATCTTTCTCCCAATCTCAATTATAACTCTTCGAGATATTCCAGTTTATTTTTGACCAATTTTATTCAACTATTTGTCAATTTTTAATTGATATATGCGGCAAATATTATTGTTGTATCGTTAAGATATTTCGCCGTTTTGATTTCTGTTTTTCATTCTTTTTATTGCAATTAATTTCAATTAATTTGTAAAATGAAAGTGACATCAGTGAATTATTTCATAAGAATGATTATTTTTAATATTATCCAATGTTATTAGCCAAGAAAAAAAAGGGATTTGGAGATGTATTAGTATTAGTAAGTGGATTGATTGAGGAAAAGAATACAATTTTACATTATTTAAACTAACAAAATTTATTGTTTGTACCCACTGATTTCATTTATGTTACACAGACCAACTGATATGTTGCTAATAATAAATGATGGTTCATCCAATGTAAGTGGAAATTTGAAAAAAAGCTGAAAAGCAAACTGGGCATTATCTAACCCTTTTATTTTTTTGCTCTCTTTCCCCTTCCTCCCTCTCTCTCTCTCTCTCTCTGCCTCTGTCTTCCTTGCATATCTTTTCGAGATATATTTTCACACTATTCCAAATCATGATTATATTGGAATTGTAAACACGATTTAATTTTTAAAAACCATAAAATTTGTTTCGCAATACGACGTCAAAATTGAATTATCTATTCAGAAAGGAGTAGAAAAAAATGAAAACAATTGCGTTTTTTTCATTATATCTTAATATTTGTAAGCAGTAATTTAAGAATAAACTAATTTAAGAATAAATAAATAAATATTTGTAAGTGATAATTTACTTCAACTTGATATCTAATTTCATTTTCATTTCATTTTATTCATCTCATATCAAGGAAATTATTTAATAATTTTATCTATTAGTAATTATCTTATTTGTTAAGTAGAATTAAAATTCTAATTCAATTTTTATTTTATTTATTTTACTTCAATTTTTATTTTAGCATTCAGTTATTTAATGAGTTATTGGAAACTGGCGAAGTGTGAATCATTGAAATGAATGAATCAACGAATGAATTTATTTTAAAATTTTTTCTTATTTTGATTCTCTTTCTCAACAGTATATTTTGAGTTAAAAAATTTTACACTGAATAATTAATGGAAAAATAATCAAATATATCCATCCATTTTACAAGGATTAATTAATCAGTTCCATACGTATTAGTGATACAATAATTGGTGGGAAGTAATAAAAGTTCGAAAATTGAACTCATTTTCCTCATCGCTCTTTTACTTCTCTGCCTACCTGTTGTAAATTACTCTATGAAATATATTTTATCGTAAAATTCACACTTAGCCTCAATAAATGAATCAATCGTTCGTATATTTGGCAAGAGCGAAACAATGATTATTAATTAATATTAGTCAAATTCAAATAATCAAATAATTTTTGTTTTATAAGAAAACAAAATTTGGAAATTTGTGGAATTTTTCGCGCATTAAAAATTTTCATCGTTTATTTGTTTGGCAATTTACTTTTATCATTCAACACTTTTTTCCCTTTTTTTCTAAAATTACTGTCACTTTTATTTAGCAGAAAAAAATTGAAATAAATGAATTTATTATTAAAAAAATTTGGATAGTGCTGTGAAAGAGGCAAATTTATTCTTTCCGATGATAATCATTTCGTTGTTCAATTGAATTATGGCTAATGTTAGCGATCATAATCGTATTTCACACATTAACGTTTTTTGGGGGAAAAAATTTTTAAAAATTAGTATAGAGTTGTTGTGTTAATTGATTTGAAATATTGTGGTAGATGAGATGTCAATGATCAATCATCTTATCAGTGGGAAGGAGCAACGATTATCACTTAATTGTAATAAATGTGGTAATAGAGCAATCGATAAGACGGATGGGTTGTTACTTCATATCTGAAGCTAACGTGATAAGACTGACTGATAATTTACTACAACTGAGACATTTTATTACATAGCAAATTGATAGTGATAATCATCTGATCATTTAATCATCCAATCGTCTCATCCCAATCTTCATTTTTTCCACAAACTATACTTAAGTAATGTGAGATAAAAAATTAACAATAATTGATTAACATTAATTAACATTGATTAGCATTAATTAAAAATTAACATTAATGAGCAATAATAATTGGTCGGTTATTGTTTGGTCAAATTCCTAATATTTTTTTTTAGTAATCTAATCAGCTAATCCAGTTAAAATTATTACCAACTCGAATATGTTACAGTAAATGGCAATAATATTGGTGTATTCGTTGAAGTATCCGTTAATTTACATTTAACGCATGTCAATGAAAGAGTTCAAATGATGAAATAATTGGAATATAAAACGAAATCTGTTGAAAAACGTTCAAAAAGAATGGTGAATTGAGAAGCTGAAATTGAATATTTAGGTCTATTTGATTAGCCAATGAAAAAAAATACATTATTTTTTCCCTTTTTTTAATAATGATAATCATTCCTTGCACTTATTTTAATTGAATATTTTTAATTCAAAAATTATAATCTTACATCTTGCTCCTTCATTTTCTGTAATTTTCATTTTAACTTTCTGTCGAATTGCCTTTTTTTAAAATAAATTCTTAATAATTTTGCAAAAATATTTCACACAGAAATTCTGTAACAGATATGTTAATTAATTGATTTTTTGTTTGCTCAATTGGTTTATTTGTTTTTTTAATGTAATATACTGAATTAAATGTCAAATTAATGCCAAATTTTACAAATTTTTATCAATAATGAAATTTAATTGAAATTAATAAATTTTTTGCATTATTCGTTCCTTTTTGCTTGTTAAAATTAAATTCTGATGATATGATGTGTCAAAGAATGTGAAACGATTTTAAGTGATATCACTGGGGATGAATTAACTGCTGTTTGAGAAGTGAAACATGGAAACGATTTTAAGTCTTATTTGTTAAAATCAAATTCTGATGATATGATGTGAAGAGGTATGGTCGATCGCATACAGCACCGACACACACACACACCGACACATACACACACACACGCACACACACACACACACACACACACACACACACACACACACACACACACACACACACACATACATACATTGATTGGCCGACAGCAGCAGATGTTTGTCAGTGGGATAGGCATTGAATTGATAAGAAGGCATTAATTAATCACTCGAACATTAACCACCACCTGTCTGGTTAGCCATCCTGAAATCACTCAGTCAATCCCGAATATGCCTCTCTTATCACTGTTCTACATCTTTGCGCTGTTTGTGCCTTTCACAGAAGGTTAGCTTATTTCCGTTAGCTATCAATTTAGCTATCATTTTTATCAATTAATTTTCAATTTTAATAATTTCGAGTTTTTTTTTCTTGTTTTGGATAATTTGAAAATTTTATTTTCCATTAATTGCAGTGTTGTATGCTTTATTAACTAGTTGCATTTGATTGTACTAGTAGTAGGTAAATGGAAACTATTAGCATTATTATTATTGCTGACTTACTGATTAGTCTATTTTTAGTCTAATTTATCTATTTTTACTTTCATTTCTGTTTATTAGGTTACTGTTTGAGAAAGCAATGGAATTGTTCAAATTTTACCTCAAAATTAGAAATTTTGACAATTTTAATATCATTTTCAATAACCTTAATTATCTTTTTAACAATTTGTTCAACAAAGTGATTACAGTTCAATTGTTCAATTGGGAATTAGATAACGTTCAGTTTTGATTATTGAATTATGCCAGTGAAGTAATTACTTCCTAACTATTGATGAATTTGAAAGAAATATTTGAAGTAATGCGAACAGACTGATAATTGAAGTAATGAAAATTACACATTCAGTGAATGGTTTGGGATGTATGGGAATGATTTGTCAAAGTAATGAAACAAACAGGTTAATTGAATGTGATGGTGAATTTTGCGGTGGTTTTAGAGGTAAAAGGTAATGAAATTGTTTAAAATTGCAAAATATGCGAATGAAAATTATTACATTTCATAAATGTATTTTAAATTTGCTAAGTAAATTTTTGTATATAGAATCATTTCTGTAAAATTATGCGACAAAATAACAAATGAAATTTTATTATAAAGTTTTATAAACTTTATAAACAAACATATGTTTCTTTTTTCAAAAAAATAATGTGTAAAATGTCCTGATTGATGTATTTGATCAATCATTTGAAAAAAAAAGAACGGTAATTCACTAAAAATTAAATCAATTTAATTTGATAATTTCAAAAAGATTTATTAATTTTAGACGTGATGGATTGCTGCTCGAGGCGGTAGACGTTGAATGTTCACCTCAAAGTGAAGTGTACGCACCATTTGATGGTGATCTTTATTTCTGGAAACCATTCGGTAATCGTAAGAATTACGAATGCGCTGATGAAGGTGTACGAATTGAGGGAACAGGTCAATGGCAAGGTAAGCAGCAATTGCAAATTCCTCAAAATCACTTTTTCAAACAAGTGATTTAAAGGTGAAATTAGATTAAAATATATCACTTCTAACTTCCTGGATATTAATGAAAATTATCACTGCTTAAATGTTACCTAAATCAAATATAATATAGTGGAAAGTTTTTAATTTACATATTTTTATTTGTCTGTAAATTATTACAATCAACAAACAGTCTAACCTTTAACCTCTCAATAGTCTATCACATTCATTTTTGATAAAAATCTTACCTGTCTGATAGAAATGTTGTGAATATTGATATCAACAGAAAAATATAAGGAAAGTTATCACTAATTCGTTGTTTTTTCCACTTGAAAAAATTCACCAAAAAAAAAAAAAGTCATCAAAATCTTGCTTAATCAAAAATTTTGAAAAAAAAAACGCGTAACTAGCATTATTTATTATTTTTATCATTTATCTATCTTTTTCATTTATTTCAATATTTTTACTTTTATAAAGAATCTTTCTTTTGGAAAATTTTAGAACTCCGATTGCATAATAAACGTCCATCATATTTGATTTTAAGGCTATCACGTATTAGTCGCAGCAATATCATTGGATTTTTTTGGCGGACGTGTAAAAAGAGGTGATCGAATTGGGACTGCAAAAGATCATCGCTGCATTTATGAGGACAAAGGTGGTGATCCGTATGTTCGACTGCAGCTATTCAAGCAAGGACGACCAATCGATCCAACATTTCATCTTTGGAACTGTTAGAACTTCCTTCTCGCTGCTTTGATTCGATTATTACTAGGAAGCTTTTTTTCTTATAAAATATAATTTGATATAAGCAGCAAAATTTAATTTGGTAATATTAACAAAATAACGATGCTTATTTTATGCTTGAATATTTTAATTAAAATAAAGTTTGAATTATTATCATGAGGAACATGCATGAAATGAATTCATCAATCCGATAAAAGTTGATTTATATGGAAAGTGAAAATGAATTTAAATAAATGTTTTCTCAGATATAAGGAAGAAAAAATATTTTATAGGTATGTGCACTGGTCAAATATGTGAATCAAACCCTAAAAATGAATTACTAGGACAAGAATTTAAGTTTGATAGGTTAGTCTCGTCAATATATCTTATTTTTAATTTTCATGTATTTTTCAAGCATTCAGTATTTGGAAATTGAAAAAAGGGTTTTTTTCAACCCCACTTTTTATTAAATTTTCATTGAAACTGTTATATTTACTATTATCTTTCTTTAGCCGATATAATGAAGTACGTGGTTGGGATATTAAATGCCCGAAAATACAAGGTGATGGTGAGGAGGTAAAACACTTTCATTACAAACAAGCAGTTGGCACTAGTGTGTGGAAATTTAAAAGCACAAGAAATTAACAAGCTAAAACTATTCAATCGATCCTATTAAATTGTATTGATAGTTCTATGTGCATGTAGATCATAGAATTTATATTTGAAATTACCTCATAGCAGAAATTTTCCTATTATACTGTACTGGAAGTTTAATTGAACAGGTGATAATATGAAAGAGAATAGATGATAATGATAGTGACTGATACAAGTGAGAGTAAATGATGATTGATATAAGTGAGAACAAATGATGCATTGATATGAGTGAGAATAAATTGTTAATAATTTCATATGGACATTCTTTTCCTTGCAGGAAATGCGTGTTCCAAATATCTACTCACCAATTGATGCTCAAGTAGTTGGGCGAAGTCGCCTATATGCTATTCAGGGTATTTACACCGGTTGTGATAACAACGGTGTAGTACTTATTGGTACTGGTGATTGGACTGGTAAATTTTTAGTTGAAAATTTAACTGAAAAACTTTTTCAAATTTCTTTCATTAATTAAAAAAATGTCAGATTTCGAAGTTGTGTTATACAATGTGCGCTATCACGATCGATTATCGGGAACAGAAAATGTTGCACAAGGTGAACTGATTGCAACACGACTTGATTGTGACAATTCACCGGATTCGGTTTTCATGGAGGTTAGCACTGAATCACTCATTGAACTATAATTACTAAATTCAATTTGTCCATTTAAACGATGACTGCATCACTTATGCATGATTATTCATCTAAATTAAATACAAGAGTTTTTTCTTTTTGTTTTATATCACTTCTTTACTTACATAAGCCTCATTTCATATATTCAGCTAAATTTCTAATTAATTAAAGTCTGTTGAAGAATGAATTAAGGTAATCAATTGCATGAAGTGTGATGGAAGAAAAGCTCATTATAAGATAAAAAAAAGGAGTGTGAATTTCAAACATTTCATTTGATTGCTTTTTACGTCATTCCAGTTGCTTTAGGTTCGTTATCGTGGTGTTGTTGTGGATATAAGTGAAATGATTTCGGCACAACGATGTCGCATACCGGATTTCCCACCTAAATAAGAAAATTTGTTACTCATTCACACTTTTCCATTCATGTTTATTGAAGTTTTGACAGATTCACTTCGGTCCACGTTTCCATTTTAATTTATTGCTTCTTATTGTCGGTAGATTTATTTATGCTTTTTTTTTAATGCATTTAAACAATTCATCAAGTTATTGAATATACTAAAAGTAAATCTTTCAACAGATAGCATTTCTCGAGAACTCCATATGTGTGGTATAGAAGTACGAATCGTATGCAATACTCTATACTTAATTGTCGTAAAAAGTTGGCGTATATGATAATGGAATACTCTACACGTGATCACTTTAATTTTATATCAACAGAAGCAGTCAATTCCCAATTAACGAAAGAATTATCTAAATTTTCCACACTCTTTCGTCCGATAATCAATAAACTTACGATGATAAAAACATTACTAAGCATTTTCCTATAATTACTAAAAGAAAAAAAAAACCTAATAGCTTTCTCTTCCTTTCTTTAACACTTAAAAACATATACTTACATTTCCTTCCTACAAGTAGCCAAAGCCATGCTGAAATTTCTACTCCTCTAAAACACTGTAAAGTAGTTAAAATAGAGAGTATCATAAAATATCAAATAAAACCCTGATAAGACGTCTGGCTATATCAGCATCGCACACATAAGCATTAACCTTTCCTACTAATTTATCCTTTTCGAGGTAAATTTAAAATTTCCAACTTTCATCTTACACATTACTATGATAAATTGAAAAAACACAACATAAACGCACAAGTCATAATTGCTTGAGAGAGAAAGAACAATAGTAGAACTAAATATCAACTTTCGAATACTTCCATCCATCCACCTTCATCAATTAGATGATTGTAAATTGCAAAAATTAACATTAAACTCATGGAAAGGTGTTTTGAATGCTGAAAATTTGATAAAGAAGACACTGAAAAATCAATTTTATTTTAGAAATGCTTGAAATTGATATGAAACAGTTAATTTAACAATGCCATCATAAACAAGTTATTCATTAATCATCAAGTAATAGAACAGATTCGGGGCACTTTTTTGGAAAGTAGAATTTTCGAATAATTAAAGTTTTTCAGTTTTGCGGTGTGAGGGTGGTGGTTTCTTTTCTAAGTTATTCCGGAAAGTTTTCCGTTTATTTAGAAGATAAGATACATTGGATGCAAGATGCCGGAGAAATAAGCAGAGAAGAAGAAGGAAGTGTTAAGAGGTTACTGGAATGGCAACGGCGAAGTTGGTATGGAATGTCGGAAATCCTTCCTTATTTGTATTTGGGTGGTTTACGTGATGCGAATGACGTAGAACAGCTGAAGGAGAAACAAGTTCAGGCATTTCCTTTTTTTAGCTTACTCTTACATAATGTCTTATGTAATTTTTGCCTTTTAATGTGACCTAATATTTAATTTTGTGTTGTTTTTTTACTTAACATTTTTATTATCTACTTTACATCAGTTTTGATTTTGCATTTTTATAAGTCATATTTTTTAATTATTTAAATAAGATAGGGCGATCTTTTCCGGTACGCTTAGTAAATCAACATCGCAAGTTATTTGTGGTCTTTCATATTAAGCAATACTGTAATACAACATGTGCATCTCCATATATATTGGTAAGGGTTAAGAATTCTGTGTATGGTCAGATAAGTTGTATGGTATCGATACATGAGTTGAGCGGGCGTATTGGTAACACCTTTAATGATCTGAATATTTTACGCATACGTATGGCCGATATGCCTGAAGCAAACATCAACGAACATTTCACGGAGGCCGTTGAATTTATCCATCATGCTCGTTTATCGAAAAGTAAGTAAATTAAGGATATAAATTTAATGGGTAACTTTTATCTATTATTTTTTGTCTTGAATAATTAAAGCGAGAGAAAAAATGCGTATTTCGTACAATGAGTTTTTCCCATAATTTATGATTTATTGATCGTTTTTATAATAATTGTTTGGTATTTTTGATGGAATTGTCGATTATAGTAAATTGTTTTTCAGAGTCAGTACTCGTACACTGTATTGCCGGAGTAAGCCGTAGTGTGTGTATTGTAGCAGCATATCTTATTGCTGCTTGCGATATGAGTTATGCTGCTGCTTTGGCATATATCGTTAGTAAACGTCCGTGTGCTAATCCAAATTTCGGATTTCGCATGCAACTTGCGAAATATGCAGGAAAAGTTGGCTAATTGTGCTTTCATTTCTATAGAGTATATGGAATATTATTTAATAATTGTAAATTATTATTAATGAAAGTGTATTTACAGAGGAGCCCGATAGAAGCAATAACAATGAGGAATCATTTTGACAATGAAGCATTCGACAAATTAAAGGAAAATGATAAAAGGGTGCTTCTATTAAGCTGTTCTGCAACCTCACCATGGTATATTCCAGATGAAGCTGTTGTGTGCAACGATGTTGAATCTCCTCCTACCTCTATGAAAGGTATTTATTCACTTTGTTCAAATGTTGGTTTTCTCATGAGTTTTAGATTCATATTCTTATTAAGATTATGACTGCAAAATACAAGTAACGAAATTTGGGAAAGATTTTTACGGCGCGAACCGTTGCTTTTATTTTTGATGTTACATCATATTGGTAGATTAAATGTTTTCTGGCAGTGATAAACTAGAAATAAATTGCAGAAGAATTGATCGAATATGTGGGATGTCAGAATAATCCAGCAAATAAGTCGGTTATTAGCGATCCTAATATCAGCTTCATTGATCAGTAATGCATTTATTTTATTGGTTGCCTGTGTATTCTGTTTATTATTGCACATTTTATGACATCGCAATTTGTTAAAAATGCAGTGTAGCATTTTATTGTAGTTTAGTATTCTTAATGAAACAGATGCTATTCTACATGCATTACAGGTCCTGTTCATTAAATAGATGCGATGTATAAAAAATTGGTTTAAACTTCGATACTAATGCTTGCTAGTCAAACATTTCATAAATTGCTTTTCCTGTGTTTTGTTTTTAACCGTTTTACGAAGATCGATAATTGAGAATGTTTTACGGTGATCAGGAACTGATTAAATTTCGTGATTAAAGAAATTGATTTATTAATTACTTGTGATAATCGATAAAGCAACTTTTTTCGAAAAAATTATTTCAATAAAATAACATATTTTAAGATGAAGGAAAGAATAAGGGGACTGGAGTAGTCATTTACGAATATGCCAGAATCAACCTGTACAGGAATTAAGATATGTTGAAATGTTTGAATGTAAAAAATCGTTTTAATGCTAGCAGTCATTATAACATCTTTCATCAAATTGTCATAAAACTCTCTCTTACTTTATCTGAAATACAAAATTATTCATTGTAGCTTTTTGAAACAGTTTAGATAGATCAGACATTCTGCTTTAAAAATTCATCTTAACGGAGCCTAAGGAACGTTAGAACCTCTTTCTATCACCATATCCTAAATTGAATTTATCTATCACCTTAACAAACAAAGAGATTTAGTGATTAAAAAACAGTGGAGAATAAACTGCACTTGTTTGTCAAAAATGTCATTCTGTCTTTGTTTTTTTTAAAAAAAATATTGAATGAATTATGAGTACGTTGTTGAATCACCAAAGAATCAAATGAAAAGTCAAAAATACTATCATAACACATAACCGAGTAATGATCGATACTTTGTGTCAGACATTATTAACAATACAAAGCAAAATTTAATTAATTGAGAAGGGTAATTAACATTTACATATCAAATATGTTGTAAAAGTAATTATTACTATTATTACACACAAAAAAAAACTCCATCATAATGGCTCCTATTGATAAATAATTGAAAATTTATATGAAAAAAAAGTACGGAAAAAAACTGAAATAAATTATTCCGTAATAATCCAATCAATTACGAAGTGGTAATAATGAACGAAGTTGCATCATTTACCATTTCAGTGCTCGTACAATATTACTGTTAGGATAGTGTCTGATAAGCCATTTTCGTGCCTGAAAAAATGATGTTATTTTGATTAAAATTTCAACAAACACACAAATTTTATGCCACCAATTCAGATTTAAATATAATTTATAAAATGCATATTGCATTTGTGCCATTTAATTCATTCTAACACAATTTTTTTTGGAAATAATGAAGAAATGATCAATTATCAATTAAATATATTCATTCTCTGATTTTTTATACAACAATGGTATTCTGTATTAGCTATGAGAACAATTCAATATTAGCTAAATACGTGAAATAATTCACAAGCAGTGCAGTTACACTTTAACATATTTCAAAATTTCATACATTATCATCGAAATTCGTCATGGAAAATTATTAATGAGTAATTTGGTGCTGGCAACAGTAAATTAATAATTAATATTGATAATAATAATAATAATAATAATAATAATAATAATAATAATAATAATAATAATAATAATAATAATAATAATAATAATAATAATAATAATAATAATAATAATAATAATAATAATAATAATAATAATAATAATAATAATAATACTAATAATAATAATAATAATAATAATAATAATAATAATAATAATAATAATAATAATAATAATATAATAATAATAATAATAATAATAATAATAATAATAATAATAATAATAATAATAATAATAATAATAATAATAATAATAATAATAATAATAATAATAATAATAATAATAATAATAATAATAATAATAATAATAATAATAATAATAATAATAATAATAATAATAATAATAATAATAATAATAATAATAATAATAATAATAATAATAATAATATAATAATAATAATAATAATAATAATAATAATAATAATAATAATAATAATAATAATAATAATAATAATAATAATAATAATAATAATAATAATAATAATAATAATAATAATAATAATAATAATAATAATAATAATAATAATAATAATAATAATAATAATAATAATAATAATAATAATAATAATAATAATAATAATAAATAATAATAATAATAATAATAATAATAATAATAATAATAATAATAATAATAATAATAATAATAATAATAATAATAATAATAATAATAATAATAATAATAATAATAATAATAATAATAATAATAATAATAATAATAATAATAATAATAATAATAATAATAATAATAATAATAATAATAATAATAATAATAATAATAATAATAATAATAATAATAATAATAATAATAATAATAATAATATAATAATAATAATAATAATAATAATAATAATAATAATAATAATAATATAATAAATAATAATAATAATAATAATAATAATAATAATAATAATAATAATAATAATAATAATAATAATAATAATAATAATAATAATAATAATAATAATAATAATAATAATAATAATAATAATAATAATAATAATAATAATAATAATAATAATAATAATAATGTAAATTTTCTCAACAAATGTTTCACTAATTGTATTTCGTTCGTTCGTTCATTCGTAAATTAACAATGAAAGCAAAATATCGCGAAAAAAAGTGAATGAAAAAAAAAGAAACAGAATTACCTCATTAAAGACAATTAGAACAACACCAACAGGCAAACAAAAGAGCCAAGCAAATGCTGGTGGATGTGCAACACGAAGCCAATGTTGCACGCCTGGCATGTAAATCATGAAATTGAGAATGCAAATTTCAATAAGTAATGCTAGAACAGCTGCAATATTTTGCGTTCCATGTTTGAAAATGGAAATTCGCCGTGTTGTACAGAGCCAAAAATGAAATACCTAAAATTATGACACAACACAATGGCAACGTTATGATTACTTCTTCGAAATTTTAATAAATTAGCAAAATGTTAAGCTAAGAAAAAAAAACTATTCAATAATGTATGATTGATTTTTGCTAAAAATTTATTTCATCATCTTTAAATTTTTTGTTTGATATTAAAGCACTTCAATAGGGATTTCGTGATTTCAACATTTTTTTGAATTTAATTATCATTTAGATATTCTAGCACGGCTCTTTTTCGGTTTCCTGTAAGTGGACATACTGTTTATGAGTGAATTGCAAACCTGTGACATAACTAACGTAATATGCCAGGCGGCTTTTGCTTGACCATGAATGGTCATTTGCATTTCGGCTGTATAGTGTTTACCGGTACTTGTTTGTAAAATTTCCGCATTTGGACGCCAATGATTGATATTTGAATGAAATAAATCTCGACAGGTTATTTCATAAAACCTAAATTAGTCGTTAATGCCACATATTTGTCAAAATACTCACAAATAAATTTTGCATTTATTTATAATCGTTTCAAAATACACTTATTTATAAAAAAAAGGTAATCATTTACCTAAGTTAATAGCTACATCGGTAAAGCTGAATTAAACTTTTAAATTTTGCAAAAGAAAATTCCAATTATTTGCTACATTACCATCTAGATATATTAAGCTGTAATAAATGAGATACACTCTTATTTATGCTAATTTTTCACACTTATAATTTTCTTCCTTTTTCTTGAAATTTAAATTTTTCATTTTAATAAATTCAACAAAATGTCTGAAACTTTTTTTTTAACTGAAAAAAAATAGAAACCAAAAAACGAATAGATATGAAACGAAGCATCCAACTGATATGATGCCACCAACAAAAATGTAGGAGTAAACAAGGAGAGCTTTTGAGACTAATCGAGCGGTAGCCTTCCTTGGTGGCCTACACATAATGTCCTTTTCGCCGGCCTCATAAGTCAATGCTATTGATGGTGGTAGCTCGGTGATTAAATCTATTGAAAGAACCTAAAAATAAAATTTCATCAAAAATAAATCCACTTAAAAAAATTAAACGAGAAATGAAACAAAAATTTTCATTCCTAACAAAATAGCAAATAAAAATTAAAGGTTTAAAAAGTTAAAAGAGAAAATTTTAACTTCAAAATTTTTTTTTCCACAAAATGAAATATCAAATTGTACATTCTCTATTTTCCAGTTTGTATGAAATATTATTGATAATTCTTATTTTTTCAATAATTAGCACATTGTCCACTTGTCTGTTTCTTGGTCACTTTTTTTTTCTCATCACTTAAATATTAGAAAAAGACGATAACTATCGTAATAAATTTGAACAAATGAATAACTAACGTATGAATAAATTAGTAATATAATTTGTAACAATTACGGCTACAACTTATGCATTGCTTATATGTAAATTTTTTATTGTAAGAATTATAATTTAATTAAATATTTCACTAAAATTTTCAAAAATTACTTTATTATTAATAATAAAATTGGAATATTTCAAACCTGTAAACTACTTAGACCAATTGGAAAACCAATAGCAAATGCTAACATAATGGCGCATAATTCTGGTACCATATGAGCTAACGTGTATGCTATCGTTTTCTTCAAATTTGCATACAGTAATCGACCTTCCTCAATACTTTTAACAATATGCTTCACGTCACTTTCCGTATAGACCATATCTGCTGCCTCTTTTGCAAATGCACTTCCGGAAATGATATTTCCCATTTTATTTACCTATACGTCACGACTGATTTGCTTCTTTTTTTTCGACTTCAATTATAAAATCAAAAAACTAATTAATTAATTGGTATCAGAAAGATGTTATTTCTAGAAAATCAATTGCAATCGTAGTCCTAACCTATTTACAAGTTAAAAGTTAATTAGTATCACAAGAATGAAAAATTAATTGCTATTACTAATCGCATGGTTATTGTTAACGAATACACTGTTGTTATCACTAATTCAATAATTTTTTTTTTTGATGAATTAACATTTGCATAACGAATGATAAATTTCAATCAATGGTGATAGCATGAAAGCTCTTGTCAACTCTAAAAATCACCAATACTAAGACAGCAATAAAAATTAATTAATTATCACCCTCTAATTGAATTCTCACTATCATTCAGTAATTGATTAATCGGTGATCTGTCACTAACCAACAGCTTCCATAGCTATACCAACACTAGCTTCCTTCAGCGCAGGTGCATCCAGTACACCATCACCAGTCACTGCCACAACTTCACCTCGACGACGACACTCCTGCAGAGAGAGACGTAAGGTACGAGTATGATTAAATTACTGTATAACAGTACAATTAATCAGTGTACTCATTGATTGAAATTTGAAATTAGCATAAGCATAATTAGCATTACTTCAATTATTCACATGTAAATAAAAGAGATATTAAAAATTTTGTAAAAAAAAAATGAGTGAATGATGGAAGTAGTTGATTTAGAGTGACATTTCCCCTAAGTAAACGTAAAAATATCACATTGGTATTGCGCTTGTAAGAAATCGATAACTATTGAATTAGTAAATCGATAATAATTTAATCTATCACAATATTAGCAATGCATTATTTTCTATTTTATATTATTGTGCCATATATTGTAGTTATCGTACGCTTAATACTGTACTTTATTGCAGTATTTTTTAATTACAGACTTATGTGATACTGTAAATTTGACTTATCACAACATTGGCAAAGTATTATTTATTATATTAAATTATTCTCTTGCATGTTATGCATATATTACAGTTATCATACGTTAGATACTGTACCGCGTTACTGTATCTTTTACAAACTTATGTGAATGCTGTATTAATGATATACCTTAACGATAAATAATTTATGGGAGGGTGTAGCTCGCGCAAACACAACAAATTCCTGCTTCAGTATATCATCCCATAATTCATCAGTTAATGTTTCAATCATTTCGCAATGAATTACTGACAGTAAATTCGGTTTCTTCTCCATTTCTGTATTCTAAAATTAATTATGCTAATTGCGATCTTATACCACACACTGATTATCGCACTAAATTTATTTCATTTCAAAAATGACAACTTCATTCAAACACTATCATTTACATTTATTTTATCTTGAGAATTATCATTACCAGGCTAATTACAATTCCACAACAAAACATTTACTCATTTACTGCAAAATAAATTTAAACTTTAATTATTTTATTAAACATTTCCACTTAAAATTATCACTTCTAATTGATTTTAGGTATAACTATTAGAGGAATCAATTCACTAATGTTTTTCCTCCTTCCTCTTGCAACTTTTATTTCCTGCAAAAGAGGATGATAGGAAGAGAGAGGAAGGGAGAGAAAAAAAGAAGGTGTAACTGATAAGCTGAAACTAACTAATGAAACGATTGACGCTCGTGGAACAGCTAAACCAAAGTGACCAGCAACTGCAGCAGCTGTAGATGGATGATCGCCGGTAACCATAAAGCATTTTACTCCTCAAAAATTCCATTCATTTATTGCTATTTAAATTCAATTATTTTACTCGTTATTAGTCATATCACCAAAGTATTGATGATGATGATGATAGACACATACTCAAAAGATAGTTGCTCGCTTAAAATACCTAAATATTTGTGCGGAAATTAATTTCAAATCAAACCAGCATTTTTCATTGTTTGAAGTGATTTTAGTGCTGTGTCACGTGGTGGATCGTACATTGCCGCCATACCAAGGAAGCATAAATCTAATCGATTTAGATCATCCCACGATCCTGGTGATTCAATCAGACCTAATTCATCAAGTTCAGCTATTGCAAATGCTATACAACTCTTACCTTCATTACCATAGTTTGTATAAGCTTCCTGAAAGGTGGAAAACTTATTTGTTTTTTTTTTACGTAACCAATAGATCTTATTGAAAAAAAAGTAAGTATAAATAAGTATAAAAAATATTAAACAAATATTAAAAAATATAAAAATATAAAAAAATAAATATAAAAGTAAGCAGTAATGATATTGTTGATAGCTAATTTAAAAAAAAAAAGCTCAACGACATCTGTTTGCAAACTTTGGTTTGATGATAAAACATAATTTATATTGATTTTGTAAATTTAATACGTAAAATACAAGTGCAATTTAACATTTAATTCATTCATTCAAAGTTGAATTAAGTTTCCTCAAAAGTATTGAAATATATTAAAATAAATTAAAATATAAAATACGAAAAATAATATATTGAAATAAAAATAAAAAAAAAGGAACAACAGTGTAGCATTCAGTATCAATGTGATATTTGAAATTAAAAAAAAAAAAAAACTTACAGAGAATTGTGCAATGAAATCATCCGATATTTGAATGCAACCTTCTTTGGTAGCAAGCAATTTACAATGTGCGAACAACTCTTCAGGTGCTCCTTTGATAAGAACGTACAGCCTTTAATTATTACAAATCAAATACGAACTTGCTAATTAGCGGTAAATTTAATTAATAAGTAGGCAAAGTACTGTTCATCACTCATTTCAATTACTTTATAGAAATGCAAATTCAAAATTGTGGTGCTTATTTTATCCATCTCAGCGCAAAACTGTTTCATCTTTGTTTTGTTGAAAGTTCAATCAGTTTGATTAGCGCAATTATAATTCATAATTTTTTTTATTACATAAAAATGCATGTAACTAATGCTTTTTCATTAAGCGTAACATCCACACTTATTACTAACATTTAAAAATAATTGAAAATGTCAATTTTGTTAAAATTATACTCGAAAAATTGATTAAACTATAATTTTGTGAACGTAACCGAATAGAAATTTAAATCTCAAAAAACAAGGAGTGAAAAAAAAACATGAAGTTATAGCAAAACTAAGTGCATAAAATTTTAATAATTAGTAAAATTATGGGGTGAGAATGACGATTGCAATTAGTTAAACACAAATGTCAAATGAAATTCAAAAATAAATGAACAAAAAAAAAAGCATACTAGAAGAAATTTTATTTTTTGCTTTTGAACGCTTAACTTACTTCATTTTATTATTGTTAGTATTGCAATCAACAGTTTTCAATCGTTCACGTACGATTACAATTTGAAAACGTCTCTGCCTATTAAATGGTACTTCAAAAACAATTTCGTAATTCCGTCGAATTCGCTCACTATTTGTCATCTGTAAAATTGATTGAAATTAATGAGTGTTAAATGGTTTAGTATATTATCTATATAAATAGTTTGGGAAAAATATTTTGAAATATTGCCAGTGATAGATTTCGAGAATAGAAATTTTATTGATTGAGAATGCAAATATTTTTTTTTAGCAATGGAATTGCTAACATAAAATAAAACTAACAAAAAATCAATAAATAATAGACATTTTTCAAGCTGTAATGAATTTTTTCGAAAGTGAATCTTTGATAGAATTTAGTAGTGATCGATCATGTTGAATTGATAAGTGTGATAAATAATAACCTCGAAGTGATGGATAATTTTTATCAACAATCATATCATAACCTATTGGTTAATCTAGATTTCCCTTCCATTTTCTCTCCTCCTCTCTCTCTCTCTCTCTCTCTCTCTCTTTCTCTGTCATTTCCAGGCTGTTATATTTCATGCACAAGCTATGAAATCAAGTGTAAAATATCAATTTAAAATAATTGTTATTATTTTATTAAAATTTTGCTGCTACATAAACAATAGGTATACCTTACTTCTTCGACATATTTCAGCAGTGCAACCTCATTTTCACTTCCTGTTATTATATTATGATTAAAAGCAGATCGTACTGTTCGTTCAACATCAGAATCTGTTATTTTGCCACGTGATACTTTCCTAAATTATTGACTGCTTACTGTCAATTTAAAATAAAACACAAAAAAATAATAATAAAATAATAAAGTGATAAAATAATAACAATAATAATAATAAATGACAAATAATGAAATCATAATAACAAATATTAATATACGCTTTGGAAAAAGTTAACATCGAAAAAAGTACTGGCAAAAATTACAAAAAAATACAAATGAATTTCAATTTTATTTTATTACATACTATTTTGTGTTTGAAAAATTTTATAGAAATGCGTACGTGAAATGTGTCAGAATCTTACCCATCCAATAGCGATTGTATTGTAATAGTATTATTGCTTGCTCGTGCAAGCTTATTCCATGCGTAAATTCCACGTGCATTGAGTGGTTCCAAATGCGCCTTATTGCAAACAGACATTACAGTGAAGAGCGCTATCAGACTATTATTATTACTTTCAGATAACGGTATCGATAAGTCTGATTTTGGTAATTGCTCTAATTTTCCTCTCAATTCTTCTGTATCTAAAAATTATTGCAAAAAAATTTTATATCAAATTAAAAATTTTTTTTAATAAATGTAGCTTTTTTAGTTGTTGTTGTTGTCATTGTATATTTTAATAATTTCAAAAAGAATCGTAAAATTCTGCATTTTAAATGCTCTTTTTCCGTCACCGTTATTCTAATAACAACTGTAAGATAAATATGATATAATTAATAAAACTTTTAATCACAAAAATTAATGTAGCTGTAAATTACACCTAACAGCTAGTAAAGTAAATTTGTGAGAAATTAATAAAGTGTATGTAATATTAGGTAATAAGTTTACTGAGTGCAAGCCATGCTTGAAGACATGCAATAAAAAGTAAAGTATAAGCAATTGTTCGTTTATCAGGTAGCATAAAAACAAGGAAAAATGTTTAAAATAGGAAGTATAATTTAAAAAATTTAAAAAAGCATAAATTTAAAATAGGTGGAAAAATTTTTGATCTAATTCTAAGCACTAATTAATGAAATGATGCTAATTTGTGCAAACCTTTGAAGTAGTGTAACTGAAACCATAAATTTGAGACAGCAATATCGTTCAACGTGAAAATACCCGTCTTATCACACATTACAACCGTTGCTGTACCTAATGTTTCCACAATGTCTAATCGTTTCATAAATATATGTTGCTTTGCTAAACGTCGTGCAACAATTGCTAGTGCTGCACCCAATATTATTGGTAAACCTTAATAAAATAATAAAATTAAAAGAAAAAAAATTGCGTAAAATTTCACCAAAATATGCATATACAATAATGATAATGATAATAATAATTAATAATAATAATAATAATAATTAATAATAATAATAATAATAATAATAATAATAATAATAATAATAATAATAATAATAATAATAATAATAATAATAATAATAATAATAATAATAATAATAATAATAATAATAATAATAATAATAATAATAATAATAATAATAATAATAATAATAATAATAATAATAATAATAATAATAATAATAATAATAATAATAATAATAATAATAATAATAATAATAATAATAATAATAATAATAATAATAATAATAATAATAATAATAATAATAATAATAATAATAATAATAATAATAATAATAATAATAATAATAATAATAATAATAATAATAATAATAATAATAATAATAATAATAATAATAATAATAATAATAATAATAATAATAATAATAATAATAATAATAATAATAATAATAATAATAATAATAATAATAATAATAATAATAATAATAATAATAATAATAATAATAATAATAATAATAATAATAATAATAATAATAATAATAATAATAATAATAATAATAATAATAATAATAATAATAATAATAATAATAATAATAATAATAATAATAATAATAATAATAATAATAATAATAATAATAGTAATAATAATAATAATAATAATAATAATAATAATAATAATAATAATAATAATAATAATAATAATAATAATAATAATAATAATAATAATAATAATAATAATAATAATAATAATAATAATAATAATAATAATAATAATAATAATAATAATAATAATAATAATAATAATAATAATAATAATAATAATAATAATAATAATAATAATAATAATAATAATAATAATAATAATAATAATAATAATAATAATAATAATAATAATAATAATAATAATAATAATAATAATAATAATAATAATAATAATAATAATAATAATAATAATAATAATAATAATAATAATAATAATAATAATAATAATAATAATAATAATAATAATAATAATAATAATAATAATAATAATAATAATAATAATAATAATAATAATAATAATAATAATAATAATAATAATAATAATAATAATAATAATAATAATAATAATAATAATAATAATAATAATAATAATAATAATAATAATAATAATAATAATAATAATAATAATAATAATAATAATAATAATAATAATAATAATAATAATAATAATAATAATAATAATAATAATAATAATAATAATAATAATAATAATAATAATAATAATAATAATAATAATAATAATAATAATAATAATAATAATAATAATAATAATAATAATAATAATAATAATAATAATAATAATAATAATAATAATAATAATAATAATAATAATAATAATAATAATAATAATAATAATAATAATAATAATAATAATAATAATAATAATAATAATAATAATAATAATAATAATAATAATAATAATAATAATAATAATAATAATAATAATAATAATAATAATAATAATAATAATAATAATAATAATAATTAAAAAATTTAACTTTCTAAACTGAGCAAATTTGATAAATTTATCATTGTAAAAATTTTAGCTATTACATATTTTATGTGATCAAGAAAGTTTCCTCAGTCAAATTTTGATCTCATTGATTAATTTATGCAAAAAATTTCAACTCTCGCCCCTAACACAAACAATTCTCCTAACCATACAGCTATTTCGTTAATTTAATTAAAATTTTAATTAACAAAAAAAAAAGAAACACAGTTTGCATTCAAACCTTGCGGAATATTTGCAATAATAATAACAAGGAAGCCATTTACAAATGTATTAATAACATGTTGAAAATTGGTAAGCAATAAGCCAATAGCAAATGTGATCGCTGCCATTGTAACAGCAATCGTTGAGATAACGTTGACGAAACGTTTGTGCTCCAATTCCAGACGTGTTGGTACGCCTTTCTGCTTGCTCGTCACACGTGCAATCTTGCCAATTATCTTGAATGAAAGTAATTAATTATGCAAAAATATCACGCTAATCACTCATGCGAAACTCCATCATACTATTCGTCCCTCACCATCGTTTTTCTCATTCATTTACGGTGAAAAGAAAAAAAAAATTCAAAAATTTTTCCTTTTTTTTTTCTCTGTTTTGCACAAAGTTCCCTCATCCTTTTAAATCTGTGAATTTTTATTAACGATTTTATGCATTTATTTTGCAGTGAAATTTAATTTGACATGAAATGCTCATAATACAAAGTGATGCATCGCTTATTGAATATCCCTGCTTATTTTTTTCGTTATAAATTTTTTAATTTAACGAAATTTTAAAGGAATAAATGAACACCGTTCTGTTGCCTGTTCTAATCGCAACACCGTAACCAATACCATTTGTACACAAGCAACCGTTAAACGCAATATTTTGCGCTCCTAATGCTGTCACATTCTTCGGTACTGTTGCATCACAAAAATCAAGCGGCTCCAATTCACCTGTTATCCATGACGTATCCAATTTTAATTCATCCGTGTAAATTAATCGTAAATCGGCTGGTACGCGAGCGCCCGGACTAAACTATGTTAATTTTAATTTAGAACAATTTAGAAAAAAAACGGAAAATTTGGCAAAAAAGTATCGAATTTAGCTTATAATAATTTGGAATTTTATTTCAAAATAGCAATAATAATTTGCAATTTTAACAAATATTTCATGCCAACTTTTTAATCTATCATTTTGCAACTTTTTAATCTATCATCTCTTCTTTCTTTTTCGTCATTTTTTTGAAAGATTTCGAAACAAAAAAAAAGGAGCAAAAATAATTCTTAAAAATTAATCCTATCAAGCAGTTATCTTATTAGTACGCTAATTTTGTTTTTTTTTTGTTTCGTACAAATTTTATTCTACAGGTTGTTTGAAATAATTAAAATAATATCAATTAGCAGTAGCATTAATTCTATTCATGCTAACTTGGCGCAATCATTGTCTGTAACTATTGGACATGAAATATTTGTTAAAATTGCAAATTATTATTGCTACTGATAATTTTACCTCTAACATTACACTTATTCGATGCTTAGGTGAAACGTTTCATCACCTAATAATAACATTATGCCTAATTAACATTATCATAATCATTATCATAAGTAATTATCACTAGAAGAAAAAGTGTATATTGAAATATTACTGTTACACATATTGATTGATTCGGAACAATAATTTTAAATTTCATTTAAATTGTCTTTAATATGAAATTGGTAGTAATAGGAGAAAGAAGGAAAGAAAAATTACATAAATTATCATTTTAAAAAATATCATTCACTGTAATAAGCGATTAAGGTTAAACTAATTGATGAACTACCAAAGATAAATGATGTCACCAATGACAACGTCCGAAACGTTTACACGTATGCGTTCTGCGGCTCGGATCACATAACAGTCCGTTGTCATCATTGATTGAAAACATTGCATATTCTAAAAAATTTTTTAATTTATAAAATTTTACTATATTTTAATTCTTCAATTTTTGAAAGTAACAAAGTAAAATGGTAGAGTAAATCGATCAGTAATGTAATTTTGCCAAAAATGTTTTCATATAATAATATTTCTAAGCAATCAATTTACACCTTTTCAAAGGATGAAACAATGAATTTCTCATTTTTGTAACGTTTTAGTAACTTCCTTTTTGTACTTCATAGTTGGAACAAAAAAAAAAAGATGAACTATACAGTTCACTGCAGTAGTTGAAAATTTACAAAATTTACATCCTTTCACTAACATTCACTATTTCCTCTCTTATAACTACCACATTTAATACTTAATATTTTAAGTACTGTGAATTTTCCTCTATTTCCAGCATCGTTTAACAATCATTCGGAATATTTAATTAATTTTATTTTTAATATTTTGAAGTAATTACATTTAATATTTCATCACATTGCGTGTGTGTGTGTGTGTGTGTGTGTGTGCGTGTGTGTGTGTGTGTGTGTGTGTGTGCAACGCTTCGATCACTTAAATTTATGCTGTAATGTTTATTTTTGCAAAAAAAAAAAAAAAAAACGAGAATTAATCCACTTCTCTACCTTCTATTTTATTACAGAAAATGCAATATAATGATTGATTTAAATTTAAATCATCCTTTCGAAATTATTAAATTATCGTTCAATTTAAACTACCTTCTTGAAGTCACCGAAATGCTTGCTTTCGTAATGCATGCAGGGCCACATGATCATTCAAATATTGTTAATTTATGAAAAGGTTACCATTTTAGCATGTTGCTCCTGCCAATAGCTTACACCGCACAGGGCGAAGAAGATGATGATAAGCGCGATGGCGAGGTACATCTCGATGAAGCGGGTGGTGTCCAAGGCGTAAATGATGAAGCAGGTAAGCGCAGCTGTTAGGAGCATCAAACGAAATGTGTGAGAAAATTGTTTCAAAAATAATTTCGTTGCTGTACGACTGGTGACCGCAGATATTACGTTACGTCCGTCAGTTGATAAACGGCTTGTTGCTTCATCCTTTAAATTTCATTTGTTAAATTGACTTCTTACATGGGCTATTTTTAATGCGAATAGTGTGAAAATTATGAAATGATTGAGGGAAGAAAGCACTGAGAATGGTAGGAAAAAATTTGTTGCTAAATTTGAGCGGAAAAAAATTCAACAAATTGAAAAATTTGATTTCTTTTTTTTCTTAAAAAATTTCCTAAATGATGGCAAGATATACGAATGAAATTATTCTAATTGTTATGCTAATTTAGTTCTTGTAATTAAAAACATGAATGGGACAATTACCTTATTCAAACCTTTGCTACATTCTGGATGTTCCAAGTTAATCCGTGATAATGGATGAAGATCATTAAGTTGCTCCAATGTTAATGTATGCTCGAAAAAATTACATTCCAATTCAAGTTCCTTCAATTCATAAAATTAGCAGATGGAATTTTTCAATTTTACAAACTTAAAAATACAGGAAAAATAAACGAGCAAAAATTATGAAATGACTAAAAAGTATGCTAATTGCGCATTAAAAATTTTTAATTAAATTTCTTTTCCAATTTTGAAGTTTTAAAATAAATATGCATTTAAAGTTTTACTTTTCTAAATTAGTTACATAATGAGATGCAAATGATCGATGATGAGAAGCAATTACTTTGCTAAAAATTGCATAATTAAATGAGTATGAACGAAAACAAATTAGCATATAATTTTTGCATTACTATTTGTTGGTAGGACGTTTCCGTCCACATTTTTTACAAATTATTAAATTTAATTAATGAAATATGACAATTTTAACATACCTTAAGTAAGTGAGTGTGCACTATTAATGAAACATCAATTGCATTGGCTTCTTTTCGTTTACTCATTGCACCTCCTTGCATGCATTAATTTTAGATCAATCGAAAATATCTGCAACAAGCAAAAAAGAAAAAAAAATTGTTTTAGTTATACAAAGCAATAATTTCATTAATTATTTGTTGTGCAATAAAATTATTTCAATTTTTTTTTCATTTCGGTGAAAAAAATCATTTGGAAAGGAAGGAAAGGAAGAAAGTGAGAGGAAATTAGGATGGTTTTTGAAAGTGTACGATCGACTTGACAATCTCAACTGCAACTTAAATCACACATTTAAGTTTCAATAATCTTTCTTTTTCGTTTTTCCGCCTTATACTTCATCATCTACTCCCTCTCCTATTTTTTTTCCTCTTTGCTTTGATCAATAGGTGACTAATTGGTAAAAATTAACCGATCATGTTTGTACGCATGTTAGGAACACTGAAAATTGAAGATGATGAGAAGGACGAGGAATGAAAAGACATTCCGAGGAGAAGAAATTTGAAAAATTTTTCGAAAACTTTTAATAATTTAATAAAAAAGAAGAAACAATTGAATAAAAACGTTAACCATATTGGCATTGCTGAAAATTGATCATTTTCATTTTGGAACATTTTTCACGTTTACAGTTACTACTAAATAGAGGAAGAAAATTTTTTCTATTTATTTTTTGGCTGAATTTAGAACTAACACATTTTATAATTTGCATTAGCAATTTATTAGCATATTTAAATGCAAAATTGAAAAGTTAAATAATAAAAATGAAAAAAAAAAATCACAAAAACATTACTTACACCACTATTCTCTTGCTACATTCACTTCGATTCTTTTCCTTTTACAAAAATAAAACAAAAGTGAAATAAGTTAATTGCACTTTTCTATTTTTCAATAATTCGCAAAAAATAAGTCCTATTCTTTCTTTGTTTTTCATTTTCTACTCATTTACCGCCCATCCTTTTTTTTCTTATTTATTGAAAATAATTGAATTATAAAACATACAGTGAAATTTTGAAAAGAAAAGAATTTCATTAGTTTAGCAGTTCTCTTTCATTGCAACCCACATACAACCAACCGCTTTTCTTTTAACTTTTTATTTTCACAAAACTTGTTTTTCACTCTTGTCAAACTTTCATGAGTACTTTTACCTATCATGTGAAACGTTGGCAAGAAGTAAAATAGAAATTGTCATAACAGTAGCTGTAGTGATAAGCATTCACTCACCGACATTTCAGCATAATTCGAAATAAAATTAAAAGCAAACAAAAATAGGGGAAGTGGAGAAATCGATTAGAAGCTCATCGATTTTAGAAGTTAATAAAATGCATTCTGAAAGCATACCTTGTCATCATCCTTCTCTTCAAACTTGACAATTCAACAATTCTCATTTTTTGTAAACAACCAAATTGCATACGTCCACACATAGTAATAATAGAGGAATTAAAAGAAGAAATTGTTAAATTAAAAATTGATTTCCTGAAAATAGAAATCGTTTTCGCTATAATCCTTTAGTTATTTAATTATAGGACAAAATTTTTTTGTCGCTTTTTTTTTGCAAATAATCGAATTCGTTTTTTTTTTCGTGCTTGCTTTTCTTTTCTTATTTTAAATCATTTTGTGCAAATATTTGAACGAAAATGTAGCAAGGCAGAAAATGGAAAAGAAAGTTTAAGCGAACATGCATTTTTCCTCCAATCATAACTTTTAACCCCAAACTTGTCAATTCACAAAGTAGCAACATCACTCATTTGACTACAGCCCTATGAAATGAATTTCATTCTTGTTTTTTGAACTAAAACACTAAATTATTAAATGGAATTTTATGCTCGAAATTTTTTTGTTGTTTACTTAACAGATTACATTATTTGCAATCACAAACAGTTTAGACGAAATGCACTGTCAACTGGTAAATGGTATGACTGAATTGAATTATCAATGGAAAAGTATGTTTACAAAGAATTAAAATGAATGAATGCATTGAAGGGAAAGAAAAGAGGGAGGGACAGAGAGAGAGAGAGAGAGAGAGAGAGGAGAAGGATGAAACAAGAAGGGAGTAAGAAGATATATTGCATTGCTATCGGTACCGCATAACTGATAAGGAAACATCTTGGAACAGCGCGAAAAAAAAACGAAATGGAATGAAAAAGAAAAAAAGATTATCCGAACGAATAATTCACTCAAACATTTAATTCTATCAAATGATAAAAACAATTTTATTTGATCATTGAAATTTATTATCATAAAAATCTTCAAAAAGTAATCATTGACTGCTTAATTGTCAAACAAAATTATGGAAATGTCCACATTTCGTTTTGCTAGAACTAATGAATAAATAAACAAAAACATTCATATACAAAAAAAAAATGAAATTTTCTTTTTGTTTTCCTAGTCAATAAATAACAAATTTCTTCACTCATTTTTCGTCAAAAATTTCGCATAATTTTAAGCATTCCAAAAAAAATGAATTTTTTTCCTTTTTTTTTCCCATGAAAAATGGAAAGTAAGAAATGAGCGAAAAAAAAGGAAATGATTTTTTCTTAAAGAAAAAAAATGGTTTTTTTTTTCTATCAATTAAAAATATTTGTTTATTCGCTACGAATGAAACCTCTCACTACTTCAACAAATCGATCGATGGATCGATCGATCAATCGATCGGATGTGTTCTTTCAACTCCTTGAATTTTTCGCAATCATTAAAGCATTTATGCGACATCAATAGCAATGACACAACTGCAGCACAAAACAAACTTCCACTGAAAACGATTGACAATTTCAGGGGTAGCAGTGAGCTAGCAAACACTGACACAATTCAATAGTTTCATGGCTCTGTTGAAATTAAGAAGGCCAAACAAGTTTGAGTACGTTCGAATTGAAATTTTACCAAACAAGTTCCATTTCATAACTTTTAAATGCAAAATTGCAAAGGTTAAAAATATGAAAAGATGCCATGTGAAAGCTTTCAACATTTTACGTTTTGCGAAACTATCGATTGAGAGGGATTAGTGAGTGTCACAAATCATAGATAATTGTATGCGTTTTTTTTTCCGCTTTTTTTTTCTCGTTGAAATAGCACTGCGGATGAGATGCTATGAATATGAGTGGTTGTAGGGCTATACTTGTAGGTAAAAATGTTAATGAAATGATAATTAATTAATTGTAAGTTAAATAATTAACTGCTCACTGCATGTCAGAGATATTGGTAATGAAGTTAGAAGGCGTCGATTAATTAATGTTAATTGATACTTATATAGTTTTAATGGTTAGAGATTGAAGAAACTATTAATTGTAATAAAAATTGAGCGATTGAAGCAGCCTACATATTCATATCATTACAAATACACACACACACACACACACACACACACACACACCACACGCATCAGCATATACTTAATTGACTGTTCAATCAAATACTATATTAAAATACTTAATCGATTATTTAATCAAATATCGTATTAAACAACTCACATAAATCATATTTGACAAAAAATTCAATATGTAATAAATGGCAATGAACAATTGTTATTAGTCGAAATGGCAAATCTTTTTTTTTCACGAATTTTTTTATTTGAATTACCGCTAGCAATATTACTATTTCAGTTATAATATCAGTATCGTTCCCATTATCATTATTCGTTATTAGTATTATTAACACCATTATTACTATTATTATCATTACTATTAATTTATTAAATACTGATACTATTAGCGTTAATGTTGCATTATTAGTGGTGGCAGCGATAAAAGTAATCGTAATAATGATAATGCTAAAAAATAATAGTAATAACAATAGTAATTAATAAGTCATAATTAATAATGGTAAATAACGGTAATAATAACAGTAGTAGTAAAGGCAATAGCAATACTAATAGTAATAGTAATTAATTAATGATTGATAAAAATGATAATAATAATTGAAAATAGCAGTAAATATTAATAAGGAATAAGAAGAACAATAACAATAGTGATAACGATAATGAGTAGTAGTAGTAGTAGTGGCAGTAGGTGGTTGCCGCTGTCGTTGTTATTGTCGTTGGCGGCCTTGTCGTAGTGTGGTATGGTTGTTAGGTGCGGAAGAGACAGTGCCTGCCATTCATCCATCAGATAGGAAGAGCGGAAAATATTTGCATCGTATTTTGCAGGAGGAGAGAAAATTGATGATAATATATGCTCCATGTAGGAAAGTGTTAATAGCACGAAACAAAAAAAAAAGAATGGAATTATTCAAGAATTAATTTAATTAATATTAGTTCTGATATTCATTTACACTTTAACATTTTTCACACACAATAAATTTTTAAGCAATAAATTTTGCTTTACGTCATCATAGTTACGTATGATGAAAGAGTTTTTGTTCCATTTAACTTTGTATGTGTGTGTGTGTGTGTTTTTTTAAAGTTAAATCATACTTCCATTGAATTCTACAAATAATTCGCATAATTGATCATTTTCCATTTTTTTGAAATTTCACGAAAAACTAGCAGTTATTAAATGAAATTATTGATAGTGCAAATTAATCGTTCAAATTTTTAACAAATTAAATTCATCCATTCCATTTCATAAATGGGTCACAAAAGAAAAAAGCGAACAGTGCAAATATAATGAAAAATATAAAACAGTAAAATATAAATGAATGGATGTTTCAAATTTGAATGCCAATTAATGTTTAAAATTATCAACTTTCATCCTTCAAATCATAAATCAAAGAAAAAAAAGTAAAAAATTTTTAAATCATAAAAATTCACCAAATTTTTGTCACAACGGAATTGTTGTGGTAATTTTTTTTAAAAAAGAAAGAAAAAAAATGAAACAAAGTGCATTTTACAGTTATCCAACAATGTGCAACCATCAATTACTGTCAACTTTGTCACATTTCCTTCCTCTCTCTCCCCCTCTCTTCCTCTTTTGTTCTTTCGTCATTTTACCAATTTTGAATTCTAAAAGTGCATGTGTCCTCCACTAACAATCACATATCATTTGCAAATTGCATGACCTTAATTAATGTCATTGAACTGTTACAACTTAAATCGCTGTGCAATTCCAATTAATAAATGCAACTCATTAAATCATTTTACACTTTCATTTTCATTTGCATCGTCAATGTTGGAAGAAATGATAGCGCACACAACACACATTCGTTGTCATTGCTAGGATTAAAAATGATGAAAATTATCATCGTTGTGTTGCGTCATAGCTGAACACAAAAGCAATGATAGGAGTGAGGGTGGTGATAATTAATAAATGATAATGATAATAGCAGTGATAGCATAAGGAGTGAGAGTGGTGATAATTAATAAATGATAATGATAATAGCAGTGATAGCATAAGGAGTGAGAGTGGTGATAATTAATAAATGATAATGATAATAGCAGTGATAGCATAAGGAGTGAGAGTGGTGATAATTAATAAATGATAATGATAATAGCAGTGATAGCATAAGGAGTGAGAGTGGTGATAATTAATAAATGATAATGATAATAGCAGTGATAGCATGAAAAATCATTATAATTATTAAAATATTTTCACAAGTGTTTGTTTATAGGATGGACATGCTGCCGCCCTAAAACAAAAATATGAGAAAGAAAGAAAGAGGAAGAAACGTTTGTTTGTCGGCTTTTTTTTTGTTCACGTATTTTTACTCACGTATAATTAAGGAAGAAATATTTGTTGTCGGCTTTTTTTTTGTTCACGTATTTTTACTTACGTATAATTAAAAATTATTCACGTAGTAATAACTTTTGCACACGTGATATTTGTAGCAAAGCATGTGGACGATTGATTGCTGCAAGTAGAATTTGTTCTGCAATAGCAATACAATGCGCAAGCGTTAACGATTAAATTCTATCTGCTGCGAAAGCATAAATTAAATGAAAATGAATAATTTGGTAAATTTTATCATCACAATGATTAGCTAAACATTTAGTTGAATGAATTAAATGAACTGATCAATCGCAGGAAAAAATAATAAGCCATTGAAAAGAAAAAAGGGAAAAAAACGTAAGGATTTCACGTCACAATTTACCTATATTACAGGGGTTAATATAGGTAAATTAACAAATATAAGTAAAGTTAATATAGCCTCATTTCATCCTTTTCTTCTTGCCTCACTCAGCTTGCAGCATTTAATGACTGTTTAAAAGAATTAAAATGTTAAAATTTGAAAGTGAAATAGACGTAGGTAGGAGTGACGATCGCATTTCAAGTTCTCTTAAGTTGTCCACAAAAACGCTATCAAGCTTATCGTTGTGTTTCTCATGAAATTAGGTGCTAAATAAGTGAAACATTCAAAATAAGAAAAATTTACAGATTACAAATCAATTCGATTTTGAAAAAAAAAGGACGAAAGAGAGAGAGAGAGGGAGAGAGAAAGAGAGCGAAAAAATTGACAAAAGAAAAATCTCTTTAAATTGCCATTGTGATTCTTCTCCTTCTTCTCATTCTCCATCTCTCTCTCTCTCCCTCTCTCTCTCTCCCTCTTTTCTTTTTCTCTCTTCTACAGAAAGCAGTAAACAAACAAACAAACAAACATCTTCAAGTTTTTTGTTTTTCTACGAGCTATCATTGTTATTGCTCTTCGCAACTTACGTGTCTTTCGTTCATCTCTGTGCGTGTCTCAGAGAAGACTTTCACGTAAAGAAGAAAAAAAAAGTGAAAATTTTAATGTTATTTAGGCAAAATTATGATGAATATTTTTGCAAGAAAACAAAAACAAAAAAAAAAGACAACGATGACAATCTTTTCACTCACAACCATTTCAGTTCGTCCACTGTAAAATTCCGGAAAAAATTAAAATTGAAATACCAAGAAATCAGGAAATGATAAGCTCGATCTTAAGGCTCAGGAGGAGTGGCAGACAACACCTTTCGTTTGTTTGATAAGCGACAAAAGATTGCCTAACATGAAATGATAAGACATGCCTTAAAGGCCCGCGTGACTGATAATGCGCTATCAAAACACATATATTTTTGAACAGCGACAGGAATTTCCAGTCATCCAATCCACAAAATGCCTTAAATGTCACATTAATTTTGTTAATTAATGCTTTCATTTTTGTTAATTAATCAATTTTGTTAATTAGTCACAACAGCACATGCAACATTAGCCTTAAAATTTTGCAGCTAAGAAATCAATAGTGATCATTTTCATTGATTGTGCAACCTTTAATTAATTAACTGCACATAGAAACTTTTAATTAATTGATTGGACAAGCTCTTAAATGACCATATTTTTGGTAGAGGAAGAAATAAGGATGCCAGAATAAGAGTAATGAAATTAAAATTCCAGTAGAATTAGCAAAATATCTATTGCAATTAGCAATAGGTAAAATGATAGAGAAATTTTAAGTATAATGAGAGAGAGAGAGAGAAAAAAAGAAAGAAAACGATTTCAAACAAAAAAAAAATTGCTGATTAATGAGGAATTAGTTGAGATGTGATAAAATAGGATGAAATATTAGTAAGCAATTTTTTTAACTTTCCCTTGCATATTATTTAAGAAATTTTTTTTTTTTAAATCAATCATGTAAAATTGAAAAAGGGGAGAAAAAGGAAGGGTGCAGTTTGTGATTTATCCTAAAATTGATCATTTGATGATGGAAATTTCTTTTTTCAATTTTTTTTCTCACTCACTCTCTCTCTCTCTCTCACTAATGATATGTGCTTTGAGTGAGAAGGTATTTAGTGAAATTTTTTGCAAATTAATTTGCTATTTATTTTTATCACATGAAAAATTTGATATTTAAGTGTAAATGACCTAAATTTGGAATTTTTAATTTGGTAGCGTAAGTGTTGTTTTTGTTTTGTTTGGAATAAATGATATGACAAATTTATTGATTACACGCTAACGCCAAAATTAGTATGTTTGTGGAAACATATTGAAGTATTTTGTTTCAATTATTTCATTTTTGTTAATTAATGATACATTTCAAATTTCCTGAACTTTTATTTTTGTTCTCTTTTTTTTGTTTGTTTTTTTTCGTTTACATAAATAATGTATGTACTTTGCTATGCATTTTATTTAAAATATTTCTTCAATTATTGTCACTCCCTTATACCAATCAAGAAGGGTAATTGCTATCATTCATTCACACTCATTTCTTACCTCTCCATTCTTTCATCAATTGCAACTAGATAGAAAGAGGGGAGGAGAAAGAGAAAGAGAAAGAGAAAGGGAAAGAGAGAGAGGGAAAGAAAGGGAAAATTAATTTTTAAATAGCATTTTGATAGTTTTAATACAATTTAAAACATTTTAAATTATAAAATTTAAGCAACAAATCTCGCATGAAATAAATACACACATTTTAAATTGAATATATAATTTTAATAAATAGAAATGTAATAAGTTGAAGTAAATAAATTAGATTAAAATGAAATAAATTTGAAATATTTTATTTGCTACTTCGCACTAATTCACTTGTAATTTTTATTTCGTTTCATTTAATGAGTAAACAAGCCGGGTTTTTTTTTGTGTTTTTTGTTTTTCCCTTCTTTCTTTTGTGTCAGAATTTCTAGCAAACATTTTTTTTTTTGGTGAAAACAAAAAGGAAAAAAAGGCAAATATTTATCGATGTCATCGATCGATGTCACTGGGATGTTTTCTTTTTTTTTAACTTCTTTAAATTGCTAAATTGTCTAATGTAAAACACCCTTTAAGTGGATAATTTTTCGTTTCAAAAACAACGGAAGAGAACGAAAATGAAGTGAAATGAAATGAAGTGAAATGAAATGAAGTGAAATGAAATGAAATGAAGTGAAATGAAATGAAATGAAATGAAATGAAATGAAATGAAATACAAACGAAATTGTACTTACTTCCCAATTATTACAACACAACAGTGGCAGTTCGATGACGTCTTCCCTGCTTGAGTGCAACACCACTGTCACCTGAATTGAATTGAATTGATCTAAAAGTGAAAATGTTGCAGTGACAGCAAGCAGTGAGTTGTTTTCAAGAAAGAGAGAGAGAGAGAGAGAGAGAGAAAAGGAAGAGAAAGGGAAAGAGAAGAAGGGAAAGAAGTGAACGATAAGAGGGTTAATTTTGCAGACATGGATCAACTGACTGTTAATAGTGTTTTCTTTCATTTTAAATTCAAAGCTAATTGTAAAGAGAGAGAGAGCAGGGAAGATTGGGATTTTTGCTGGATGAGATGTGCCATCAAAGATTTAACCGCACATTATCAAATATGAAGTGTCAACCGTTCAATGAATAATAAGCAACAACTGACGTAAGCCTTCATTTTGAATGTAATTAACAAACGTTTTTTTTCGCCCTCTCAAAAGAACTATTCTGAGGAAAGATTTGATCAAAATATAATAATTGTGAATTTTTTTTTCAAAAAATTTAAAGGAGTGGAAGAATATTTGATTGATTGACTGCGTGCGTGGTATATTAATTTTTGTTGAAAAGGAAAAAAGAGCAGAAGGAACTGTACTAATAAATGCATCAATTCAAAATTTGAATTAGTGAATGTATGAATTCACAGTTGAATGTAAAATGGACTCTAGTAAGATCAAAATTTGGGTCACCGAGGTTAAAAAAACTGAAAATTTTTTGAAAAAATATTTCATCATAAAAGGAAACTAACTGTTCACAATGGAATTTGTTTGAGAATGCAAATGAAAGGAATTAATTAAAATTAGGACTTCATATTAATTAGGGCAATTATTGTCAAATTTGTCTGTGAAAATGTTGATCGTTGTTTGGTGATTGGCAGCAAATAATGAAAATTAAAAAATACAATATTTCTGATTTAAATTTATATCAGGAATATTGGATTTTTTAATTTATTGATTAATTCAAATATTTCGGAAATGCTCATTTACTATTATGGTAGAATGATTGTTGCACGTTGAAATTTATTCAATCTTCTTGTTAAGTTTACTTTGCATTTGATTTATTAAGCTCACATGTACATGCATATGTTTAAATTTGTTTTACAACATTCCTCTTTCCCCACAAAGAAGGGAAAATTTTTCTTCCCACATAATTTGCTATCTATCAATTTGTCTTGAAATTTTTTATTTACAAGATGATCAATCCAAATTTCGATTTATTATTTCGATATTTTAATTGTAATTAACTTTTATTGAAGTTGAAACGAAAAATTTTGTGATTTCCAAAATACGGAATTGTTCCATTGGAAAAATCCGTCTGATAACATCTAGAAAAGTTTTAAATAATTATATTTTTAAATAATTACATAAGCAGTTGAATGCTAAATGACATTTGCATAAAGTTTTGAATTATTAATCTTATCAAGTAAAAAATATTTGCCGAATTTTTCATTAATATGAATAATAAGATCGTCCTATTTTTCGTCTTTACCATAATAATATTTTATTACTTTTAGACTTTAACGGAATTCCTTTTACTACCAATAATTGAAATTGATATCAGATTTTGAAGAATTTCGATCACTTTATTGATGGGCGGATTATTGCTGATCGACGTTATTAATCAATATCAGAAATAGTGAGAATGTAGTTGTGGGGGAAAAAAGATTGCAGTTAGAAACTACAGTGTCGAAATCTCTTCAATAGAGCAATTCCAACTGTCAAGAGTGAAAAAAAAAATGGTGAAAGACTGTTTCATATGCATATGGATTTGAGCGGAAATGGTTTGTCTAGACCAGTAGAGGGAAAAGTCAAATATTATAGTTTCCATTTAGTCGGTAAATTGGAATAGTAAAGCTTAATTTGATACAATCGATTGAATGCTTTTGGTTATTGAATAAAGTATTGGCACGATCAAGGATTGGTAATGCTACGCTGCAAAAATTTAGAGGCTATTAAACGGAATTGAATACAATGATTCACTATGTCAGAAGAGAAAAGAATGGATTACAGAGCAAAGATTGCACTATCATAATTATTTTTACGTTTACTAAAAGTTACAAGGTATTTTAAGGATTCTGTACGCGTTAGTTTGTTTCTGTGTTCCCCTACAATTAGCCTTTAAGAATAATTATGGCTGATGAAATCAATACATGTGACGAGCTGTATTTTCCTATGCAAAATTTATGAGTGCTGTGTGAAAAATCCCTACAATTCATTTAATTGATTTAATAATGCAACCTACCTGTAGTATTCTTTAAAAAAAAATAATGATAATTACAATGAAACAGAGGAATAAAAATTAGAAAATACATGCATATTAGTAACGATAAAAAGATCGCAGCGTCAGCTAATTTCTTCAAACGATATCTTGGAAATTTCGAAAATCTTCCACTATTTCGGACAATCCTTTCCTGGGAATGGTACTTTTCCTTCGATAATTTTTCCAATGTCCTTGAATGATGCTTGCTGTGATCCACGCTTTGCTGGTTTCGGCATTAAAGGACCGGGTCGCCAGCCAATAAATGAAACAATTTGGAAACTTGCTGGACATGGAGCATCATCTCGAGAAAACATTGATCTGAAATAATATTGCCTTACATACAACATGCAACATTCATATAAAATTTACATAAAAACAAACATTCTTTGCAACAATTACGTCCACACAGCACCCTTACCTATAAATAGCATCAGCGGCAATAAGAATATCTCTTCTAACGTGTGTTGATCGATTTCGTAATGCATTTGACTCACCCATACCTTGTAAATCATAGAGTAGAGCGAAAATGTTTGGATAACCAACCTAAAAAAAAGGCAAGCAACTTTCTGATGGAACTTAACAAACTCGAAACTTTGATGAAATAGCAACAATGTCATTGTTGCTCACTTGTATTATTTTAAAAATATTAGAAAAAAAATTTCATTGGTCATTAATCAGTTGTCGATTTCAAAGCACAAATAACACTGTTACCGTAAGCTCGTCAGTGTCCAACGTAATCATTCCAAAACCAGCCTGACTCATCAGTGACCCGACATCATCCGCCCTAACAAACGGTGAAACATGCAGACCAATGCCGCCTAATCTTTCCATTTCAGCTAGCTGTAAGGCTATCCGAAGTTCATGCAGTGTTTCATTGGCCAACATAGCACCAATGAGAGGGCAATCAGGACGAAGAATTGATAAACAACGCGAAAACCTACAATCCGATAGAACGAATAACTTGGGAGAAATTCACTGCAATACGCTAAAATTAATATCTGAATTCTACATCTCTACTTAATAGTCAGAAAATGAAACGTTTATAACTCTCTCCCTTCAGAATGCCAAACCTGTTATTACTGGAAAAGGAAATTTCATTACTTTGTGAAATGAATCAGGCAACACACTCTTTGAGTGAAGTCTAAGGCTGTCCAGAATTGATGTAGTAATACAATATGAATCTTACCATATGATACTAACTATAACACCGGCAAGCGATAACAATGTTCGGAATTTTCTTTATCTCAAAACTAGCAAAACAAATAAGCACAAACCATTTAGGGAGATCATTAACCCAATGGGCACTAAGGCTGGATACCACCAAATCAGCTGACTTCTCCCGGAAAGGTGCCAATGATTCGTCCGCAATGACGCTCAGAACAGGCACTTCAGAGTCCGTGACATCTTTACTTCGTCGTATCATTCCTGCGCTTATATCACATTGAAGGATGATACCCACATTTTCCTATGCATTCATAGCTTTTCAACCATTTACGATCCACAATTTATGCTTATATGTAATTCTATCTCTCCTCTGTAAAACCATAAAACTCTTCTATTTTGCACAACTTTTTTTCGAATTTCCTAAGAAACTTCCTGCACAAGAAATAAAATTATGAGAATTTGTTCTGTTTATAAGTAAAACAAATACAAGCTTTCTGTCGGAAAGATGGTTGCATACGAAGCAAAGGAAGTCTCTTTCTAAAACGTTATAATGCCAATAGATAAACTCGTTCTCATGGGCAAATTTGCCTTCATTTGCCAATACTTAATCAGGATGCACTTCGGATGACTTATATTCAGCATGACTTGATCTATTAAGTTACTCAATCAGTTTTTGAAGAATCATGAGCAAAAATGATGAAACAAATTTAAAATTACTTTAATCAAGTTCATTGCAATATGGCCACTGCCGCATCCGATATCAATGCAGACATCATTAAATTTGGTCAAATCGAACACTTTATCCGCCACGCGATATGCTATTTCATCCTTAAATTCAACCAATACAAATGGCTCTATCCATTTCAGAATCCAAAAACGAATTGGAGAAATTTATTTCATCAAAATTTTGTGGAACCGGAAACCTAGGAAACCATTCTTGTCTATAAAATTAATCAGGAAAAGCTTTGTTACTTTTAAATAATTTAGCCTGATTCGATAAACATTTTGTCATTGCCCAACTGAATCGCGAGCAATCTGATATTAATAACTACAACTTATGCTAATATAAAACAATATCTTATTGTAATCTTTTTAAAAATTTTGTTTCATACTCTTTCAAGAGGTCTGCAAACAACAAATGAGGATGTAAATTTTGTTATAATTAATAGTGTCAATTCATGAAAATACAACAAGAGTAAAAATGGAATTCAAATAACTAACTTTGACGTATTGACAAACATTGTAATCGTCCAACTGTGCAGCTCTGTTACGCTGTATTCTCTTTGCCTCACGATCAAAAATTATGGTAGCTCTCGAAACGGTACATAAGAAATGCATAGGAACAGTTTTCGTTTTAAGAGATATCTGACCCAAACATTTCATCGAATTTGTCGACAAATTATGCAACGCAGGCAAAACTGTACGAGAACAACAAGGCGAAAACGTCATCCTGAAATTAATGAGTTAATGTTAAAATATCGTTTTAAATGTAAGGAGGTGAAAGAGGAAAAGGATGTGCTCACATAGATATTGATTTCAATCAAATTTGATCTGACATTAAAACTGCGAGAAAATTCTCATAAATGACCGAGCGTTCACTGTATTCAATAATGTACACAACAATCGAGAGGTATGTAACATAATCAAAAGGTATATAACATAGTCATGATCAGTGTTATTTAAAACGATCAAGTCTGATAAAGCTTATCATGGGGAAAAACAAATCATCGAATGCTGCCCATCAATCAAATTTCGATATTTCAGAAATACAAATAATAAAAAGGAACAGGTGATCTATTCGACGACCAATTGATATAATAAAAATTAAGGAATCACAGGGATGAAATGTCAGCTTTGTACAATCAAGTTATATCACTCCTGAAACAACAGTGGGGTCTATTTAATATTCTTATACGAATAATTGCAAATAATTATAAATGATAAATGAAGTTTACATAATTTAATATGTTTTAACATTGCTATTAGCATGATAATCATGCATCAATATGCAAAGTACAGCTATGTGGAAGCAGTGAAGCATTGCTGAACTGACAACTGTTGAAGGATAGGTGTTCCAGCATATCTCGATTCCAATCAGAATACAACATCTAAAAATTTATAACTTCTAACGATTGTACTTTCATTCTCTGAATGCTACAACTTATACACACATAAATACGGTGCTCCCTTCTCTAAACTGTGTGTTGTTGTCGATTACACAACTGATAATTAATGCTTCAAAGCAAGTAAATAAGCTACGTTTCGTTTCCCAATGGATATTTTCAACAGTTAACGTATATGGGTAAATGGAATATAACAGACATCTTTGTAATCCTCTACTTTTATCAACTGTTAAAAGTTCGGTCTAATAATGTCGAAAATTACAAGTTAAACGTTGGAGAACGTACCGCAAGATTATTGATAATGGCGATAAAGTATCACCACTGAACTTAGGAATTTGAATGACATTTGATTTCTTTCTGTAAAACTTTCTATGAAAAATTAGATATTAACTTATGCATTTACATAGTTTTTATTAAGAAAAAGTAACCCAAATATTCCCATAACAGTGAAATATTACTGCAACACTACAACCAAATACTAACAGCCAAAATACGAAATTTACTTTCGCACGGATGCCACTACGCCTGTTGTAAAGAACCATTCATTATTGAAAGGCAAACCAGCAAACAGCAAATAAGACAATGTATGAAAGTACCAACTGTAAAACTGATAATGCAATGATCGGGCAACACTTATACCGATTAAATTTGCTGTGAACAAAGCTAGGAGCATTTCTGAAAACTTATCAGTTAGTTCAAAAAAAAAAATCGGCCTAGCTCTAAAAGTCATCGCTGTCCAATAAGTTAAAATAACTGAATACACGATACATGTTACCTTATTATACTGATTGTGAGAACTAAGTTATAAGAGTTTTTAGCTAATATAGCAGGAAAAAGTACACTTACCGTTAGTGCTCAACGATATTTTACTATATCTTAATATTGATAACATATGCATACATCCTCCATATCGCCTGCAACCAACCATTCTCACGTTAGGTGATATTTCTATTGCTATTTGAAGTACTGAGTTTATAAGCTAGCTTACAGCTGCATTCCCGTAACCCAGCCATTTCACCCTTTCATATGCAACGAACTCATTTTTCTGCTAAACTTATGAATTTTATACTTCTCGCAGCGATCGAGTAATTAAAATAGTTTCCAACACCTCGAGAAAATGTCTCACTTCGTAAAAAGTAAAATCGAATAATGTAAACAATACCTAAACCACACGTAACCGGCACAGAAAAGTAGAACAATATGAACAACCAATAATAATATGTGGAATCGATGATCTAAAAATATCGCTTCCGACAAGAATCGCCAATTTACCGTCCATTCGAAAAGAAAAACTCTCCCCAAATCGAAAGATTTTTGCAAATAAGAGAATGGATCATGGAGCAGAAATGGAAGTGCTAAGACAATCTGCAAAACATACACATAATCAAAACACAAAAGCCAAACTTGCAAATTATCATAAAGCTAAAACCTACAACTTGCAATTTAAGTCACTAAAATCACTATACGTTAGTGACACCGGCTCTTAATTTACTTGGTTTCATTTTAATGGCAGCAGCAGAAGCGCTTACTTTTAAGCTGAGCAGCATTTTCGATCAACTACGGTGAACAGTTTTCGATGCATGAACAATAAATTAGTTCAGATTATAAACACGGAATTAATACCTTCGTCATTCTTTAAAAAATATACAATACTGCAATCTGTTTATAATGGTTTACCTGAATCGTAGCACATAATATAATTATCATAAACGTATTCCAGTAACCAGTGTTCAGAAGAAGGATAAAAAAAAGTGCCGGAGAAAACAATAATATATTCATCTTCACTGATACAGCCAAACTGAAAGCAATACCACAATCTTAATTTAAATGCAATAGTTTAAAGCACACCCTCATAATGCATTGGACCTTTAAAATGAAATTAATTCATACTAATCGGGTAAAGAGAGAACCTGTAGAACATACAACCAATTGAAAAATGACGACCAATCCAAAAATTGATAGCTAAATAAAAGAACAACATCGCAACAGGATCATTAAATAGTCGAAGAATATAGATGGAATGAATCCGGTACGAAATGCAGCACAGAATAATTAGGACAAATGGAGGTAACTGAAAAAGGAAAATGATAATATTTAGAACTCTGAATCGATTTTTTATAAAAAGTGGAAACTTCCTTTTAAAAGATGTATATATACAAATGCCATACCGCTGCAAGCTTAGTTAAGAGTAAATCATTTTTAAAGCTCATAGTCAGTAAGAAAACCAATAAAGTGACTCTTTGCTGCTTACTTCACAACTTATATGATTAAGTTTAATAATGTTAAATCATCACAAGTCGACTACAATAAGATTTAAAATTAGTTTACCTCAAAGATACTTACTTTATAACTCATATAATAAATACGAAAAACTAGTAACAAGCTTGTCAAGTACAAAAATTCGAAAACATATTGTGCTGTACGGATATCTTTTCCACCATTCGTAATACGAGAAAGGATTAAATAAAACCAGATATGTCCAGCCGGATATCTATAAGTTATCCGATTAGCCTTCACAATTTAAAAAGTATATGCTCATTGAAATCTCTTCCTTTGTAAACGCTTTTGTCAGGTTTTCTATACAACACAGGCATTAAAAAACTACGTGTTTTTCTATAAATTGTCTAAATAAGAAATTACGAACGCAGAAAGCAACTAACACGACAGGACCCGTATCACCTTTAATTTCCGAATAATTACGAATTCCTTGTTCATAGCAACTCACTTGCTGCATATAAGTAGACCAGTCTATCTCAGTATCTGTAAACGATTCGAAAGCTAGTCTATTTTCAATTTAACAAGAGATCTTTTAAAATAAGAAAAAGAAAAACTTACACGGTACTCTCTGGATAACCAACGTACATAAAACGGTATCAAATATCCACAACAACACGGCAAGTACTTTAAAATTTATTGGATTGATGTAAAACAAAAACCTGATCAAGGAGCACATTTTCTGAAATGGAGGATAAATTCATATTGCCCCTCTTATTAGTATCGAAGAATTTCCGAAAATCAAACATTATAATTGCTTGTTACAACACACAGTTCCGAGAATTTTAGGAAATCCTCTGAAAACACGACACAATTCTCCAATTACAGGAAATAATAATTATTAAATAGAAACACCACACCGCTACCTAAATGATAGCTGCACCGAGCTCGAACATAAAATATGAGCAACCCATTTACTTCATCATCCATAAATTTCCGCCAGCTTTGAAGCTTCACATCACAATGATACAAGATATAACATACTGTTCGCAATAACTCCGACGCTGACTTCAGAAACTTATACTCTCAAAGTTTCAGGCACGAAAGTTTCCGTAATTTAATTACTTCTTCATTCCCTTCCATATTTCACGAGAGGAAATGCGAGATATTTTATATATTCACGTTTTAACCTGCCTCAATATCCCACTATACGTGATATAAAAAGCAATCTAGCAAAAACTAAAAAAAGTAACAAATTCAAACTTTCGGAAGGTAGTAACTTTTGACTATCACAAGCTGTCACTTTGAAGACCCATTTTTTTGTATGCGACAGAAGTACATGCAAGCAACAATTTAATGACATGTGAACTGTGCAAAAAATTCTTGCAATAATTTTATCTTTTACTGAAACAGACTGACTATAATAAATTGAGTGTTCAGATGAAACAATGCACAATCATTTCAAACAGCATATGCCAATATAACCACTCTAGTAAATTCCCAACCATCCAGGAACGAGGGAAAACATCTTGCTACGAGAACTGCTACAACTCTCCATCATCCATCTACAAAAGTTATCTTCTTCAATTAATTTTATAATTTCTAAAGAAAAAGTAAAATCAACAAGTAAGAAAATTGCTAATTCATAAAAGACAGTTATCGAAATATTAGTTCTTATCCAAATACTCGGCGACCAGTAATTTGCTCGACGATAACAGTTCCATTTAATTTGTTTTTCAGATATTAAAATTTCAGGGAACCTCACAATACCTTTGTACTTGTCTACCACTTCTCAAAGCATATTTATGAGAAAAACGTCATCACTTTCATGGATACCTAAATCGACTTATTTTCATAGTTATTATAGCTTCACGATAAAAGATATTTACACCTTACCAAGCACGCATTGACACGCATCACAATTTCGCAGGCACTGTTAGGAATCAGAGAATAGACATGATGCAACCAATTCCGCAATGCAGTAAAGCTGACGGGTCAAGCATAGATGGTCGAAGAGTGTTTTATTCCTGAAGCGTTTTAGCTTATAGTCTTTATTCCTCAATTAATGAGTCAAAAAGCTTTACAATTTACACACCTAACAACTTAATGTACTACAATCTTACAGAGGACAGGGCAAAAACCTATAATAAACACAACTGATAATGGTAACAACTTATCATAAAATAATCTTTAGCACTAACGCTTGCTACACCTATGAATACGAATAACTAATAATAGATTTCATTATGTAAATATGGAATATAAACAATGTAATTAACCTTAGAAAAGTGGATAGTGTATTTGGAAGTCCGGATCGATGCTCCCAAAAAAAGGGCCATAAAGAAATTGCCTGATCGCTTCATCTCGTACCGTTGCGACTTTTGTGCCAATTATCTAACAAGCACTCGATTAGACTACTTCACTGATGTACTAACAATAAATTCGTCTAACCTCATATATCCATTTAATACTTCAGCAACGAATTGCAGAGGTTTTAAGCATTTCTTCGATTGCACTAATATCTGATATCTCCACTACTTCAAGACAATTTAATTTTTTAAAATATGTGTAACGAGATTTATGAAACTTTTCAGTCACTGCAGAAAGCACTCCTCTATTTTTTTTAAACAGACATTTTTCTCAAAGCATGATGGCATGATGCTCTACTTTTGAAAAAAAGTTTCGCCCTTTTTCCAGAATAATAAAACACCTAAAGTCGGATTAAATCGTCCCAACACACAACATAATACTGCCATTTGATCATTGATCGTTCACATATTTCAGAAGAAATTTGTGGAGTCATAATTAACAAAAAATAGAAGGAAAAAAACAATGTGATTAACTAATTAGCTGTGATTTTTCAGACAGTTTAGAAATTTTAATTTGTTTCAATCTACAAACCTAATCATGAAAAACACAAGCTACTTCCTCTAACCCGAAAAAAGTATACCTGTACTGCTAGATGAATGACCACACGTAGCACCACTCATCCGTTTAACTGCTGTCGTTGACGTGAACACTGCAACGCCGTTGGGAGTGATCAATAAGCAACAATGATTCAAACCACGGGACGATGTAATTGCATTCGAAATTGGTCCCATGAAATAACGGCTTCATCATCAATGAGGCATTGTTGAAATTGAAATTTACATGTAGACGAAATGATCTAAGCCACCATCAGTAATTTATTTTTAAGTTCAATTTATCGTCTTCTAATACCGTCTCCTCAAGTTGGTGCAATCTTTGCTCTTTCAGGCTTTAACAGAAATTAAAACAGGAATTAAAAATTTGTACATAATCGCTATTAACATATGATATTCGTAGAATACTACGTGTATAAATTCTTATAAAAAATTATAATAAAAAAAATTAAACTTTTATAAATTTAATGTTAAAAAATGTATTAAATCAGTGAGTGAATGCACGTTTGTGTTCCATATCACATCACAACGCACAGAGAATTGAAATTGTTGAGAACTAAAAATTAACATAAAAGTGAGAGATAAGAACGGAGGATTTTGACAAGCATTTTTTGTTAATTATTTGAATAATTTTGCGTTGTTTTATTGCAAAATATTAAAATTGCAACCGTTTAATTTGACTTCTTACACGCTTAACTTTCATTAATAGTAAGTTATTTGACGCACATATCGTCAACATTTATCATCAAATTGCAATGGAATTAGTTGTTTCGAGATAATTTTTCTTTTGGATGCATGAAAACTGTACAGTCTAAAATAGCACTGAAAAAAAAAAAGCAAAATGGTTTTACACAAATTAATTAGAATTAAAAATGAGGTAAGTCAAATTAAATAAACCAACGACTGGATGACCTTTTTTTTGGTGGAAAATTTTGAAACGCAAAATTTGCACATTGCAGTAACTGTAAGGACAAGAATGAGTTTTTATAAGCAAAAAATAAAAGAATTGCAAAAAAATTACTTCCAAATTCTTCCATCGATCAAAAATTTTTAAAAATTTACAAAAGATGGATGAGAAAATTTACAAAAGCTCACGTTTTTTTTTATAAATTATCCAAAAAATTGAATTTTTTTCTTGAGATGACTGCGTTTTTTGTTTTGTTTGAACTGACTTTTTTTTGAAAACTAACTACAGCTGGACGAAATAAATAATGTTGAAATAAATTGAAAATTTTCAATTAATTCTGTGTTGCTCATTTGACAGCCTTTTTCGTTTTCTTTTTTATATTTTGGTTAGCAAGCAATAATATATTAAAAAATTTCACAGGATTTTTTTTCTTCATTTGTGATTCAAATTATGCAATGTATTTGGTTCGTTTAGTCTCTTCATGTTGTTATTTTATTTCATTTATTTATTCATTCATTTATTGTTTAATTATTATTTAATTAATTAACTTATTTATTTATTTATTTAATTTATTTATTCATTTATTTATTTGTTTATTTATTTACTTATTTATTCATTATTTGATTGATTTTAGTCTCTTCATGTTGTTATTATTTATTTATTTATTCATTATTTATTTGTCTGTTTCCTATTTAATTGATTATCCATTTATTTTTCGTCTATCTGTTGTCGTTATTGTTGTCGTTGTTATCGCTACTATTAATACAATCAATACTATTACTGTCATTATCATTTACTATAATTATTATTACTAATTATTGCTGTATGCAAAATTAATCCCAAAAAATGGGACTGAATGGCCTAAGTGGCGTGGTACTTGAGAGATATATTATATCGCTTATGCATATCAGGTCACTAATTTAATCCCAGCTTAGCTAATGCTATAGTTAATGAACAGTGTTTGGTCATTGATATATTCAGGGGAAGAGGAGCGGAAATTAGCTGAGTATGAATAGCTGATTATCATCTCAATGATATTGACATCATTTGCCATCATCATTTCCTCAAATTAATCACTGAAAAAAAGTGAGCAGAAAAAGTGGGGAGGCGGGGAGGGAGAGGGAGAGGGAGAGGGGGAGAGAGGGAGAGAGAGAGAAGGAGAGAAGAACAAAAACAAAATGCTAAATTTAGCAAGTCCGAGCTAATTAATTCGAATATATTCTTTGGAAAATTGCGTGCGCACTATCAGACATTCAGCTTCGTCAATTTTGCTTTTTCAATTTTTTAGCAGTTCAACAATTAATATTGATTTAAATTAAATTCAATTGCTCCCTCTTTTTCTACGAATTTTCATGAAAGAGTTAGTTCAACGGGAAATTTTTTTTTTTTTGAAAATTCCATAGCACAACAAATTTAATATTGGCAAGTTAATTTATTTCGTTCCCACGCTGATTATAATTGCTATTGCTAACTTTTGCACCAAATTGCTTGGATGAATTAATTAATTATTAACGTAAAATACCACTTAAAAATCTACGCAGTGAAGAAGGATTAAAAAGAGGAGGCATTACTTTGTTAAAGTATTTTTCGACGAATTTACGATGAAATAATACGAAATTAGGCTATAATCCTCTCATTCGTCCAACCTTTGAAAATTCGTTTGAATTCGTCCATTTCATTTATTCATTCGTTTGAAATAATCTTTAAAATGTCAAATATCTATTGCATAAATTTCACTTACTTTCATCTTCTTCACTGCAATCTTCGTTTCCCTTTTGCTTTTCGCGTATGTGTGTGTGTGTGTGTGTGTGTGTGTGTGTGTGTGTTTACAGTAATTACAGTAACTAATGGATTATTATTTACTGTCAGCGATGATGTTCGGCTATATTTACGATGATATCATGCAGCAACATGCCAATCCGTACGATTTCAATGGAAAAACTCAGGAACGACCGGAACGAACAGTGCTAATTCATGCGCGATTGCAAAATGATGGTTTACTGAATGATGCAATAAATGTTTGCTAAATTTATAAAATTTCAATTTCACAAATTGGTTAAAAATTTGAAAAATGAAGTCAGGAACGAAGCTTGAAATCAATTATCGGTTGCAAAGAAGTCATATAAAATTTCATATTCAAGCTTAATTTACATTTCTACTGCAATTTCAATTTCATGTTTTATATTTTAGTGTGACTGCAAAACAAATAACTTCGGCAAATTTAGAAGCTTTTTTTTTTGAAAAAATTATTCACTGATTGAGCACATCATTCTTTATTCTCATTTGTTGCAGCGGAAATTAAAAAATTAAAGGTGAAAGTTCGAGCAGCAGAGGATTGGGAGCTGCGCTTAAATCATCCACAAAATTTGATTGACGAACTTGAAGCAATGCGAACGGTGGAGGAGTTGGAGGAGTACTGCAAGGGACACGAATTACTTTGGCTCTGTCCCGCAAGTGTTCGAATTGCACGGCTTGTCGTTGGTGGCGTAATCGATTTTATAAAGGCTAATATTAGTGGAAGGTTTGTCTAGGCTAGCCTGAACTATCTCACATCTTCATTTTCATTGACAAAGCGAATTTTAGGTGGCGAATTTACGTGTGAATTAATTTTTGTTCAAATTTTATCGTCTAACTGATTGAAATTAATGACTAATGCTTGTTAGGAAATGGTACATGTAGTATGAGTAAATTTTGTTACTTGTAATACGTGTTTTTTTTTACTTACAATTTTTATTTCATTACTTGTTTAGAGTTTTAACAAGTATATCATCATATTAGGCAGGAGAGAGTATCGTATTCTTTGCATACCTATCTTAATTTTGCTAAGATTTGTAAAATTAAATTATTTAGCAAAAAAAAAAACAAAGAAAGTTAACTTTTTAGAATTGGCAATGGTTTTGCAAATGTACGACCACCGGGTCATCACTCATACGGAAATTCACCACAGGGCTTTTGCATCTTCAATAATATTGCAATTGGAGCGAAATACGCAGTTGAAAAGTGTCACATTAATAAAGTAAGATTTGCAACAAAATTTTATTGAATGAAATTATTGAACTTTCACTTTTGAAGCAATTGATTAAAATTACAAAATAGTTCAAATTTATGCAGCAATCAACACTTCAATTACAATTTAATAAATGTTAGGCGTGAAATTAAATCATTGAACAATAAGATTTGGGAAATTTAAAAAAAATAATTCATTATTTTGGATGAAATATGCAAAAATTTAACTAGCCTAATTAGGTGTAATAAAGAAGATGCCTTTCAGGTACTGATATTGGATTTTGATTATCACTGTGGCAACGGATTATATCACTCCTTAAAGGGCGATAATCGCTTTTTGTACGTCAATTTTCACGCTTATCACTATGGTGCTTTTTGGCCATATGAGGAGGCGTATGATTACGATAACAAATACGGTAATAGTATGAGTGGTATGGTAGTTTTGAAGTGGAAATATTTGAAATTAGCCACACGCATTTATAATTCAATAATGAATATTGTGGTGATAATGGTGGAAATTAACAATTTTAAATGAATGAATAATTAAAAAATGAAAGTGCACTATTGAAAATCCATAGAGATGTTGTATTTGTGTAGGAATAAACATAAATTTTAATTAAATTAATCAATGAATGAACCATGGTAATAGCTATTTTTTTTAGCAATATGCTGTAAATTTATCCTATCATAGTTGTGAAATTCGACCTTTTTACAGCAATTTAATTAACAAAATTTAGCTGCGCAAGAACAAAACGAAACAAAGGAGCAACGTTGAACATGCAAAATTTTAAAACAGTGTAATAATTCAAAAAAAAAGAGCAAAATAAGTAATTTTAAAAGTAGTCATCTTTTGCTAAAAAAAAAATAAAATACACGTACGTGATTTTTGTCAGATAATATCGTATCAATTCCGTTGAATTGTGCAATGAATACAGAAGGTGACTATATTGGTGCATTGCGACATCTTGTAATACCTATTGCTAATGAGTATCAACCTGAATTAGTGCTTGTTGCACTTGGACTTGACAGTGCTTACTATGATGATTTATTGGAGAATGGACAAGGCATAAAGGCACATGGGTGCGTTTTTTTTATAAAAAATTTAAAATTTTAAACAGTGTTAGGTGAAAAGTAAAATTTGCTTTAATTTTATCACACTTTATTTTATAGTAGCAAAAAAAAATTTTTTTTGAAAAAAAAAACAGAGAGTGTGTTGTAGGAGTACAATTGCAGATATGGTCATATAATGAAAATGTTGGATAATTTATGGCCAAATAAAATTTTGGCTATTTTGGAAGGTGGTTATTTTGCTGGAAGCTACACTGAATGCGCTGCTATGACTGTACGCGGCTTAAAAGTACGTATTAATTTCATTCATTGAAAAAAAAAATTGAAATGAAATGATAAAAAATGACGACATTGAGGAAAGAATGTAAAATAGAAATGGTAAAAGAAGATTTGTGTTGAGCAAAAAAAAAGTGATTATTCGAACAATGGTTGATAAATTTTATCATCAATAATTTATTTGTTTAATTAAAAAAAAGAATTCAATATAAAAACCATTCATTCAATTTAGTTTCAATATATTTAATTTAAAAAATTTAGCAAATAATTTATTCTAACATTTGTTTGACAAATTCAACAATCGATGATGATTTATTTGATTAGTGGAGAAAAAAAAATTTAGTAAATTTTATTAAAATAATACTTATTTTTGCTAGCTAACCTAACAAATAATTAGCGGAAAATACGAGTTTCGCGTCAATTGTTGCTCGACGTGAGAGCAAATTGGTTGATTGCATAAGTTTGTAAATTTTGATTTTTTTTTTTTTGCTTCCTAAAATGACAAAAATAAATGTTTGCAGCGAATGGAATTGCCAAAATTACAACATCCAAAAGAAATTAATGCATGCATGACGGAAACGTTGTGGAATTGCTTGTGCTTTCACGCAAAACGTTGGAAAAATGTTGCGGTACATTTGGATAAATTACAAGATATGCAGGTTTACACCTTTCTGCTATCAGTTCAAATTAGAATTGTAGTAAATGTTCAAAAGAAAAAATGTTTGAGATGAATTTTTTATAAAGGGAATGAAATTTTAAATGTTTGTTCACAACATTCGTTGCATAACGAAAAATTTAACAAGTTAAGAAAAAAAATTTTTTTTTCTAAAACAAAGAATTACTACTTTCACGATGGTATTGTTTTTTTTTTTTAATTATTGGAAATTTGGCACTCGCCTTTTTTTTTCTAAAAAAAAAGGCAATGTTGTAAATTGAAGCTTTGAATTGTTAAGCTGTGAATTTTATAAGCTAATTAATTAATTGAATAGTCATTGTTGCATTAAAAAAAAAGGAGTATGAAAGAGTATATTTGTCAGTTTTTTTTACATGCAACTAAAATTAATTTCTATTCGAATAGCGATTAATTAATAATTTACGAATAATTCCAGATGAAACATGGATTTCCAAAATATGTACCATCAACTGTTAAAATTTTTCTTGGTGATAGTTTTCGTAAGTTGTGGAATGATGTACAGGAACTAAAAGTTGCACGAACACGTGACTGGATAAGTGGAATGTCCTATGAGGATGAATGCATTGCTAGAAAAAAAATCGATGAATACATAAAGGTGATGATGATAATTCAATTGCATTGTTAACTATCAAATGACCGTTGGAATTAATAATAACGATTTTCTCTCTCTTTCTCCCTCTCTCCCTCTCTCTCTCTCGCTATCTCTTTCTCTCTTTCTCTACATATACATAGGATAGTAGTAGAATTGTTTTTTTTTTTTTTTAAAGGAATATGAATATGGTACTCCAACGGAAGAATTAACTGAAGAAGAATTCCTCAAGCAATTGCTATGGCATTCGCAACGACGTGGCGAAGCGTTCCTGCGTTCCATCCCAACAACGCTCTTTTTTTACGAAGGCATGCGTGACTGCGTAAAGGATGAGAACGGTGTTTATTTAATTATCGATATGCGTGCATATCATCAAGCTACGCACAAGCACCACTTCGTGCAAAAAAATCAAAAATGACCGTTTTGTTGAAAGTGCTACTCGACGAGTAAACAACAACAACAACAACAAACAACAACAACAACAACAACAAACAACAACAACAACAAACAACAACAACAAACAACAACAACAAACAACAACAACAAACAACAACAACAAACAACAACAACAAACAACAACAACAAACAACAACAACAAACAACAACAACAAACAACAACAACAAACAACAACAACAAACAACAACAACAAACAACAACAGCAATAGTATTTAATCATGAACAACAATACTAATAATATTTAATCATTAACTATAACTCATTACTATTAGTTAGTTGTAATTAATAATTACCTACTTTTGCCACAGTTAGTAATTAGTTGTAATAAATAGTTGCTTTTGGGTGTTGATAAGAGGAAATATTTAGATGATAAATGGTGATTACGATTGCATTGTTAGTGATAGTAATGAATGTGTATTTTCTGATTACCGTAATATTTATTGTAATAGTACACAAGTAAACGTAAAATTATAGACAATTAAATTTAATTTTTTTCTTTTCTGTGTTTGTTTTACTGTGTCTTTCTTTTCTATTAGATAAAAGAAATCACATTAAAAAATTACACGTAATGCATTGTGAAAGTTGGAAATTTTTCAGACAGAAGTTCAAAATATTGCTCAAATTGAGCGATCACTTACGTAAATTATTTCACTTCCCATTTTTTTCATAAAGATAAACAATCTATTAGTTTTATAATTATACATTCATTCGGGGTACTGCGTTATTAATATCTGATAGTAATTTAAAAATTTTTTGAAATGCAGCAGATTAACGGATTGACTAATTAAAGCAGTCTATTGATTTGAAAGAAAAAAAATGTGCTATGATCATAAAGCTGTTAAGTATGTTGTAATTTTGGCATGAAATTTTTTCACCAATTATCGTTACACCGTACAATCATCTATCGATGAATGATGAATGATTTTGTAAAAAAAACTTAAATTTTCATATTTTCGTACTACTAAAAAAAATGAAGCAAGGAAAAAACAGAGCTGAAAGATTAAACCGAAAAAAAGCATTCAAATGACGTCATAGAAAAAAACATCCACCACTACTACTACTGCTTTCTGTGCCGTATGTGTTGAATTTCAAAGAAAAAAAAATTATCTATTCCAAAAGCAATTCAATTTCTTTCGCAAAAAGTTTGGCATGCGATCTTTGCCAAAATTACTATCGAAATTTGTCCTAAATTATTTTGACATTATAATTCACTTCAAATTGTGCAAGTGAAATAATTCAATTATGCGCTGATTTTTGTTCAGTTTTTTCCCACTCCTCCCTATTACATTCATTTTGTATTCCAAAAAAAAAATGAAGAAAAAAACAGATGAAAAGAAAAGAACGAACGTTTGTTTATCGCAAATTAAAATTAGTTGATTTTAAATCATTTCCACCCAAAAAATTTCCACAGAATTTCATTTATTTCTACTTCCTCTATTCTTAATCATTTGTTTTTTTTAAAGAAAATAAAAACTGAAAAATTTAGTTTTTTATTTATTGCACATTAATTCAAACATCATTTCTAAACTAGGTAACACTTTGAAATTTAGAGAAAATGGGAAAGAAATTAGGCGGACATTCGAATTTCAAGCAGTAATTTTTTAAAAATTTTGATGGTAAAATTTTTACACTTTATAAATTTAATAGCAAACTTTGCTACAACAATAATTTGGATTAAAATAAAATTTTAATGAAATTACCGTTGCAAGAATTGCATTACTCAAAATATTTTTTCGAAGAGATAGGAATGAAAAAAATTTCCAAATGTCAATTTTTTTAAAAAATATTTTCGCTAACATTTTTGTAATTTTTCCATTTCTTCTTGCTTTTGCGCTTGCGCGCAATTTTTTATTGTTTATAAATAAAACTCAATAGGTGGAGGAAAAAAAAGAAAAGAGCAAAATAAATGAATTGAAAATGGATTATCAGTGATCTTATCACCACATCCTCTACGACGCAATAACCTAAATTAACTTTTATCAATGCTTCCAACACAATTTGCTAAGCTAAGCCTCATTTGTGCAAAAATTTGAATTGCACAATTTGACGCAAACTTTCTTAATTTTTTAATGTTAAAAATAATTTGTGTTTTACAGAATAGAGAGAAGGATGAAAATTTTGATTAATTCGGCGCGCAAAAATGTCCTATTTTTTTGCGGACAAGTGAGAACGAATGTAATTTTGAGCATTTTGTTACGTTTTTTTTTCCAAATAATTATTTTTAAAACTTGTTTTGTTGATAGTAAAGTTAGGAAGGCAAAAGAAAAAAGGAAGTTTTGATGTCAGAGGGAAAAAAAAGCTATTCTTTATTCTAGCAAGTTATTAATTCCTGTATTTAAACGTGTACAATAGGGCTAAAATGAGGAAAGAATTTGGCAAAATAGCTGCTCCATTCATGAATTTGCTTTTATTCACTGTAAATGTGTATAAAAGGAATCAGACATATTGAATTTTGCTTTCTTTCCCTCTCAACTTCTCCGTCCCATTTTCATCATTGTTCCATTAAATTTTAATTTTTTTTTTTATTTTCTTGCTTCACATTTATCAGTGTTGTGGTCATTTGAAATGGATTCAATAATTGGCAAAAACACATTGTCATTGAAATTTTCTGCATGGAAATATTAGCTTTACATGATTTGAGACAATCTTTTGCTCAATTTTTTTGTTAGTAAATTAGTTAAAATTTGCTTGCCTATTTTGTTACATTCAATAATCCTTGTAATTGTCAGTATAGTTTACATTTTGAAATTTAAACATTACAATTTGTAACTATTACGTTATGCACAATTCGACGTTAATTGCAGATGTTATTAGGATTGTATGCTTTAATAATACTAGGAACTATTGATCATTTCGGAGTTGGCGCAGAAATAGCGCAGGAAGGTATGCTTGGAAAATAATTTAATCAATTTTTCCAAATATACAGTTCTTTGACGTACAGTATCTAGGTTACAGTAGCAATATTTGTAGGAAGTCATTTTGTTTAGTGAGTTTTTGGCTTTTATGCCCTCTGTCAGCATAAAATTGCTAAACATCACTGTACAGAGTGTATTATTCAAAGGTAGCAACTGAATTCTTCAATTCGTATTAGCTGAGATTACTGTGGGTGTGGTTCGGTAGCAAACCTGAGCTTGAGGCTACTGTGTTGGAATATTTCTCATACGATACTCTATTGATATTTCCGAAATTTTAGAATTAATTGACGAAGTGTTTTCAAATGTAATGAATAATGCACGTGAAATGTTCGTTGAACTTAAGCGGCGCAATGAAGCAGCTCAGTTGCAAAACAGAAGTTCGATTAATCATATGTATTTTAATGAGTTTTCCATACAATAAAATTTGAAAGTTAAAGGAAAAAAAAGAAGGCTAATTAAATGGGCCGAAAATATTTTTTCCATTCAAAATTGCAGATGTGATGAAGCAAATGCGTGTGCCATTCAAAATATGGGATTTGCGTACTCTATCTGAACCAAATTTTCATAAATTTGCGCATGCTGCACTCATCTCAGTAGCTGCCGCCAAAGAATTGAAAATGTCTGTTTCTACTTCGTCATTTTTCTCTCTTCCAAAAAGCATAGAAAATTTTGAATTTAAATAAATTTTGTAATTATTGCTAATAGCTTGCTTTTTTCTCGTGTAGTTTTGGAAAGGTTGATTGGAGGAAATTTTAATGATCACATTTTGAAATTCGCCAAAAAAAGTATTAGAAAATTAAAATTTTACTCATAAATTTGATAGATCAACATTTATTCGTTAAAATCTTATAAAAGTTCAATATTGATTTTGATGAAGACTAAAATATTAAACTTCAAATTTTTTCTTTTTCTTTCAATTACAAAACATTCATAAATCTTAATTCTCATAAATCTCAATTTTTCTTTTTTATTTAATTTTAACAATTACTTTAAATAAAAAATATCCATAAGTACTGTCTATTGCATGAGATTGAGTGCGCAATTAACTATATTTTAATTATTCATTTAGTAACGTAATCTTAATTATCGTTGCAGTAACGGTATTGAATCAGCTAATAAATCTTAATTCTCATAAATCTCAATTTTTCTTTTTTACTTAATTTTAACAATTACTTTAATTAAATGCTATATTTTAATTATTCATTTAGTAATATAATCTTAATTATCGTTGCAGTAACGGTATTGAATCAGCTAATAGCTTATCAGCTGTATTGAAGCATATCCATAAGTACTGTCCATTGCATGAGATTGAGTGCGCAATTAACAAGTATCGTACTGTCGACGGCACGTGCAACAATCTTTTCCATCCTCATTGGGGCGCTAATGGTTCACCGATGCAACGTGTCATTGCACCATTTTACGCTAATGGTATGTACGTTCCGTGTCCATCATTCAGGAAAGTAGTGGAGCAAAAAAAGTAGAAATAAAATTAATTTATTAGAAAAATTAATTCATGCAAATTTTGTAAATAAAACATTAAACATAAATTATATGCTTCATATTACGCAAAGTTAATAATAAATTTGACGTCTTATATCAAATATATATTCAATCATTGAAATGTTAAGAATTTCCTGCAAAATTTCGTTTTTAAATTTTAATTGGAAAATACATTGCGACAAATTAATAGCACTCAGGAATTGATGAATTGCGTGTCTCGATTGTTGACAACAGTGAATTGCCAAATGTTCGACATTTATCAAATTTATTCTTTGCAAAAAAATATCCGCCCACGTTAAAAGTGAATATGCTAAATGCGCTTTGGGCACATTTTGTTTACACGGATTTGGTGCAAATTGAAAGCCTTCAATTATTCAATGGTTTGAATTGAACGAATTTTTTCTTTCGTTTATTCGCTTAATTTTGAAATTTTACTACACCTTGCAACATTGCTAAATTAAACTGTAAGCGTTGAAAAATGTGTAATTGCTCATTTTGTAATTAATTACAGAGAACGAGCAAATTTCATTGCCGTGTTGTGCGCCAGAAATTCGGCAACATCCGGAATGCAAGTCAATTGCGGTACCGAAAAGTGATCAGAGTTATGGAACATTCCTGAATTGCATACCGTACATTCGTAGTGCTCCAGCACCACGACCTAATTGTGAATTAGGTTCACGTGAACAAGCTAATCAAATTACTAGCTTTCTTGATGGTAGTGTTATTTACGGTAGCACAGTAGAACGAGCTCGTGAATTGAGAGCATTTAAAAATGGTAACTTTTTTTTGCATTTTTAACAAAAAAGAAAAAAGAACAATAACTGTGAATTCAACAAACTAATAACTTATCAATTTCATCTATAGCTATCTAATTTTTACGTATAATTGTGGTAGAGTTATTGATGTGATATTAGGATAGGTAAAATTATTATCTCACTTTGTCCATCTAACAATAGAAAAAATAAACAAAAAGGAGCTAACAACAACAAAAACAAACACTTCCGATTAATTATCATCTTTTAATTGGAACTATTAATTAACGATTATAATTTTATGAAAAAAGTATTAATATTTCTTTATTGAAATAATTAACGATGAGTAGCACTGATAAAAAGAAACTAATAATACGATGTTCGAGTTATTCAGTGTTTTTCATATTTACTCGGTTTACTTTTTAGGTCATTTACTAACAAGTTCAGATCCACTGAATCAAAATCTGCCGCCAACGATCAATTCATTGTGTAGCTTTCTGAAAAATGCCGCTGAATGTGATTTAAATTCGCTAATTGGTGGCTCCGATCACGTGAATTTCTTACCCTTTGCTTTTCTCCTTCACGCAATTTGGATACGTCAGCATAATCGAATTGCTACTAATTTAATGGTACATTGTTGAATTCATACTTTCGATAGCTTTGGATTGCAGAAGGAAAAAATGCTAGTAATACTCGGAAACGAAAACTTGTCACTTTCATTTCTCCTTTTCTTTAATTGAAAATAAAAAAAGTTTCCAATTAAAACACAGTTTCATTCGTCTGACTAGAACAGAGCGCCATGTTCGCGTAGGGAAACGTAAACTAATTAAGAATTTTGAGTGGCTTGAAGAGGGAAGAAGTTGATGAAATTTGAATGAAAAAAATTTGTTTACTTTGATAACATAATTTGGAATGAATTAATCAATTTATCTAATTAACTAGTCTGTTTGGCTAACCTAATTTTAGATGAGTTAATCGATTTCTTTTTTTTTTAACAATCTAATAAATTTTGTAAAAATTTAATTTGAAAAAGGAGCACAAGTTGCAAAATAATACTTGGAAAAATATGTAAAAACATATTTTAATATATTTTATACCACTGTGCTTTTTGCACCTAGTCGTCCAACGTGTGAACAGTAGCAGTGGAAATTAAAGTTTCAGGGATAGATTAACTTGATGCTAGAAATGAAAATATCAAACTATTTTCATTTCATTTTTTAATTTCTTTAAATTTCTAATCTAATTGCTTGTTAGGATTGAAAATAATAAGCTGTTTTTATTTCATTTTTTGATTTTTTTAATCCTTAATTTAATTTCAGTAATACATTGTGGTAAATTTTGTAGACAGTAAATCCGCACTGGTCAGATGAGGAACTGTATCAGGAAAGTCGACGAATAGTAATCGCGCAATTGCAACACATCACTTATAATGAATTTCTACCCATTCTGGTTGGTAAGGAAAATTGGTTAAAGTATGAACTAAAACCAAAATCGGATGGATATGGTAAGAGGTACGATGGAAAGGTGGACGCTACCGTAATTAACACGTATGCTGCTATTGCTGGACAAGTGCATTTTTCTCTCTCTCTCTCTCTCTCCCTCGCCGTTTTTGTAATTAATAATAATCAGTTATTTATTTACCAAATGCTGAAAAAATACAGCGTAAAATTTTTCAAACAGATTTTTCAAATGATTTTAATGATAATTGTTTTCATATTATTATTAGAATAATTTTATAAAAATAAATAGTAAATTTTTATCATTTCAATTATATTGGTAGTAGCAATGAGTATTCCTACAACTAGAAGAGATTTTGTTTTCTTGTCCACTTAAAATTTTTGTGAAAATTTTCAAAAAATATTTTACAGTTTTTTCTTACAATGTTCGATAAGCATCTTGCGTGGGACAAAAATGATGGCATTAAAATACTTGAACGACCATTAGAGGAGTATTTTACTGATCCGAGATTGCTTTTTTCCACTGATCGAATTAGAGAAATATTAAGGTTAGTTTTTGCTGTTAATTATCATTAATGATCATTATCACTATTATTAACGTTATTTTCACTGTGATTAGAAGTAGTGATAAGTGACCAGTGACCAGTAGCCAATAGCACCAGCAATCATTGATATTATCAGGGAAATGTTGCTAAAGAGAAGAATGGCAAATCACTTTATCAGGCTAATTTACCGGTGATAGTTGTGCTTTTTTTAGATTTAGTAAAAATACACTTGAAAATTTCGTCAATGCGAAGCATAATTTATGCAGCACTTAACAGTCCTCTATCAATATCTCTCTCTTTCCCTCTCTCTCTCTCTCTCTCCGTACTGCAATCTTTGAATTTGTTGAAAAATTTGACATTGTACACCAACTGATATGATCGAATGAGTAATTTTCCTAGTTCATATTGAGGAAAATTTTGCAAAAAAAAGAAAAAATCTAAAACGGAAAAAATAACATCTTTCACTTTCATTTATTTCATTTGCTAAAAATTGTGCGAAATTTTGTGATTAAAATGCTAAGAATTATTTGCGAACAAATCGTAGCAAAATTCATTTCATTTGAATTGAAATAATTGAAAGTAATAATTTAGGGAGCATTTTAAGTTTAAAATTTTCAGATATGTTCTACGTGAACCAATCAATGAACCTACGATTTACATGAGCGATGAATTTCGTAATAAACTTTTAAAAGGAGGAAAAAATTTAGGTTACGATTTTGCAGCACTAATTTTACAAATGGGTCGTGATCATGGTGTTCCACCGTATACCGTATGGCGAGAATATTGCGGTGGTAGTAAGGTTCCTGAAGTTTCTTGCTTTTCCGCTCCTTCTTTATTTCAAACGCCAAATTATTATCACTCATTTCAATCTTTTAAGTGTTTGTCTTATTAAATAAAAGAACAAATTTTTTTGTTTGAAATTATTTTCGACGAAATAGTGCTATTAAACAGGTTCAATCATTTGATGATTTAATTGATGAACTAATCGGTGAAGGTGAAGTGGTAGATGAATTAGCAAAAATTTACAAGACGGTTGATGATATGGATTTATTCCTAATTGGTTTAGCTGAGAAATCACTGCATGGAGCACTTCTTGGACCAACATTTAGCTGTATCATTTCATTGCAATTTCAAAAGGTTTAACTTTGCAAATTTAGAATTCGATAATTTTAAAAAATTATCTATCAGTTTAACAAATGAACTTCAACAATTGTTGCAATAAAATTTATCATTTTGCTAATTGATTTAAACGAATTATACCGCTGCAAGAAGAAAACAAATTATTGCAAATGAGAAATGAGATTTGAAACAAAATGAAATTCCACTGATAATGCGCGAGCATTTCAAAAATTTTTATAATTTTATTACGCAATTTTCTACTTTATGCAATTGCTATGTAATTTTGCAAAATTTAAATGTAAATTGAATTAAAAATTGTTGCAGGATGAAGGAAAAATTCGAATATTTTTGCTTGAATCATTTCATTTATTCATTTGCTCATTTATTTACCTTCTACTCATTTATTCGTTTACATTATTTTCTTATTTATTTCCATTTAAAATTCAATATTCCATTTACTGTTTCAATTGGGCATAGCATTTGCTAGAGGCTTTGCGAAATTTAGACAAAAGAAGGTGATCGTTATTGGTATGAGAATGACCTGGCGCAGCTAGCTTTTACCAACGATCAGCTAGCTGAAATTCGTAAAACAACAATGGCTAAAGTACTGTGCGGTAATGTGGAATATTTTGATGAGCTACAACCACGAGTATTCGAATTAGCAAATAACTACGAGTAAGTGTATTTTGGAATTTCTTTTATCAATTTTAAAAATTCACAATTCATATTTTACACAACGATTATTTCTTGTAAAAACACCCCCAAAGGTTAATGTGTATTTTGATTGAAAAATGACTGAAATGAATCAAGTGGCTACGCTAAAAATTACGACTGAAATAAATTGATCACATTTTACGTCCGCGAATTGCCACCTAAATTGCTAATGATTATAATTTAAATTTCCTTTTTCTTTCAGCAATTATCCAATTAATTGCAATGAGACATTACGAACTGATTTGGATGTGAAAAAATGGCTTGATGAATTTGGCAATCATAACTTAAGAATGCCGCTAACAGAAGCAACGATTGCTAATGCATTTGAAATTGCAATGAAAAAAGTTAGACTACGACGTGAACGTGAACAACGAAATATTCGTAAAAGTACTAGCGTTATCCACTTTCTTCTCCTATTTTTCCTCCTTGCACTAAATAAATTAACGATTGAAATTCAATTAATTACACAATTAAACAACCTGAAAGCGCACACTAATTAGCAATTAATAATTTGTCAACTGTCTACATCTTTTTTTACTTTTTTTTTAAAAAAAAATGCATTAACATCAAAACAAACCTCATTTCATGTATTTAGCAAATGGACTTTAGTTGTATACAAATGATTTTTTTTTTTTAATTTTATTATGTTCAATCGTTGATAATGTTCAACAGCTTCTGAGCATTCAGCAATAATTGCTGAAAGAAGGGGTAAATTTTGAAATTTTACAACTCAAGAAATACAATTTCGAAAAATTTAATCCATAGATACTGTCAAATATTCATAATGTGGAGTTTTTTTTTTTGCCTTCAGACCAATATTTGTTTAAATCGGGTGATCCGTTGCTGTCGTATGGTAAAATGATGCGAGCAAAAGATGAAGCTATTGCAATAGCTCGAAGATCTGATATATTTCTTGAGGTTACTAAGAATCTAATGGCGCAGTAAGTGTATTTTGTGCTGTTTGATAGTAATTTCACCGTCTTAATTAGTAATTATTAATTTAAAATTATTATTGTCAAATTATTCCGTGCATGTCTTTTTTTGTTTCTCTTGCAGCATCGAATTAGAAAGTGATAAACGGTTAGGCAAATTGAGTATTAGTGAAATGCAAAATTTACTCCAACAAATCGACATCAGTCCGTTAGTTTTTTCCGCAGGTTTTTTCTTTCTTTAATTTTCCGTTCATTTTCAGCCAATGTGATTTTAAATTGTGTGTAAATTGATGATTTCAAATTTGAACACTGTGAAAAAAATTAGAAAGTGGTGCAAGCTGAACGGATTATTCCTCATCTAATTACATCAAAATTTGCAAATTAAAAAAAAAGCAAAACAAAAGAAAATTAGGGGTTTTGGTTAAATGCAAAAACGACTTAAAAGACTGCACCAAGCTACGAAGATTGAAAATTTAAACTAAACGTGTTAAATAATTAAATTTAAATCTTTCCAATTTTCCTAGATTAATTAGCAAAATTGACCCATTTATTGGACCACACGATGAATTGGTGGAAAAATGTTTGCCGAAAAAGTTGCCATGCGATGATAGCACACCGTATCGGACAGCTTCCGGTTGGTGCAACAATCTTCGAAATCCTCATTTCGCAAACGCTTTCAGTCCACTCATTCATCTCCTTCCGCCCGCTTACGAAAATGGTTTGTGTTCGAATTTCTCACGTAGCATCAATGGAATTTGAGTAAAAACCAAAAAAAAAAAAATGATTCTAAAGCTTTGGTCTTTTTTTTTCTAGGTCGAAAGCTAACAGCACAAAAGTCATCCGTGATAATTCAAATTTAGAAGTTGAACTCTTTCTTTTTACTTCATACAAACAACAATTCATTGCAATTGTTATATTTCAATGACCTGAACGGCAAGGGAAAATGAAAATGTTTCCTTTGAAAATTTCTTCATCTACTATTATTATCATTCATCATACTTATCTGTATATAATTTTGGAATTTGAATTGAAATAAACATTGTTATTAAGTGATATTAATGCAATCAAAAATTCATTCAGTAATAGAGTTAATTCATTTTTGCATCCAAAAATTCATTTAGTAATAGAGTTAATCATTTTTTGTATGCCATAAAATTTCAACAAAACAGCAATAATTTAATGACAATTTCAATTGTTTAACAATGAGATTGCACCAAGTCAGCAGTAACTGATAATTTCAATAATAATCAATTAAGGAATTGATATGCCACGAGCGAAATCTCTCACAGGTGAATTACTACCATCTGCACGTGTCATATCGAATGCAATACACTTTGATTTACCAATCAGTCAGCGAATGTACAGTCATATGATCATGCAATTTGGTCAAATTCTTGACCATGAAGTAACCCATTCACCAGTTGAACGCGGTAACATTTTCATTGATTTTAGGATTTTAGCATTTTAATTAGCACAATCAATTAATTAATTAATTATTCACTTATCATGCATATGAAATTCATTTATTAGCATTATTTGTTTGTCACGGACACTTGCAAATATTTTTGTCTCGCAACGTGTGGAATTATGGAAAATGAAACAATCTGTAAATGATTGCTTAGACATTGATAAGAAGTGATATGCTATCTATCAGTATGTGCAATTAAGCTTACTTGTAAGCAGCAAAACAAATAGATATCACTCATTATCAGTGCCTAAATATTCGTATCAAATTGCTTATCAAATAACACATACGCTGATAGGTAGAGGAATTGGAGTAAATCTTCTTCTACGTCTCACCCACTTACCTCTTCTACGATCACGTGGTAATGTCGTAGACATCGGTAGAGCTAGAATTCAAAAACGATTTTCTCCTTTATTTTATTAGCAAAAATAGTGTTAGTGTTGGAGTGAAAATTGAAATTAAAAATAAATGCACAAAACGAACAATGAAATGAGCGCAAAAAAATTCACTAAATGAAACTGTGAAGATTTTTTTTTTCTCACTTCTTTCACAAATTTGCTACTTTTCATCTTTCACTTCATGAATTTTACAAATATAATGAAAATTTAAGCTTGCAGAAATAATTAAAATTAAATTTTTTTTTTTGCATTTACAATTAATTAAGGACCAAATAATGAGATATTAAATTGCACACGATGTGATTCAAATGAAACGCTCTCAGTGCATTGTATGCCACTGCCGGTACCGCCCAATGATCCGTTCTTTCCAACATATGACGCAAACGGTGAACGACGTTGTCTTCCATTTACTCGTTCACTTCTTGGCCAATTAAATCTTGGTTATCGAAATCAAATTAATCAAGTTAAAATTTTGAAATTCTTTTTTTTTGCAAATTTTCAAAGTTATTTTGCAATTATTTAGCAATTCTTTTGATAATAATAATAATTTAGTAATTTCATATTAGTTGATTTTGCATTAATAATTTTGCAATTTCATACTAGAGAATTTTACAGCGATTAATTGACGAATTGTTAATTTAACGTTAAATGCAAACATGCAATGTGCTTTATGATTAAAAATATTATATTATGTTGCTATGAAGGTTTTGGTAAAATAATCCCTTGTTTTTTTTAGTTTGTTGATTAATGCTAGCCTGAAACGTGTACTAAATTGTGTACGCTAAAAATTTCAGTACACGTAAAAAAGGCAAATCTTGGGCGTAATAATATTCTTACAGTTAACAGCATATCTGGATGGCTCAGCTGTGTATGGTTCGACAGAATGTGAAGCAAACGAATTACGTGCTTTTGTTGGCGGACGTCTTAACATCACCAATCTTGGCGATTTCAATTCGTAATTGTTTTTTTTTCCTTTAACTTTTGATAACATGAAATTTTCCAACTCTATCAATTAATTAAAATTTAAGGAAAGAAACAAAAGAATTATCCAATTAATTTTTTTATTTTGTACAGTGAAGCGCTACCACAAGGTGATCAAGAACAAGACTGTCGTTCGTCACCAAAATTCATGTGCTTTGTTGCTGGTGATGAGCGTAACAGTCATCAACCTGGTCTTACGTCAATGCACAACGTATTCCTACGAGAGCATAATCGAATTGCTCGTAAATTAGAAAAAATGAATCCATCATGGGATGATGAGCATCTTTATCAAGTGAATCCTTTTTTTTTTGCAATTAACCTCCTAATTCATATAATGAAGTAATTAGCGATGCAAAAAGCAATTATATAATAATTGAATCTTTTAATTAAATTTCTTTTAAGGAAACAAGACGAATTGTAGGCGCGGAATTTGCACATATTACATACAATGAATATCTTCCGCTATTGCTAGGCAATCGTTTAATGCGCAAATATGATTTGCACATTCACAAAACTGGATACTACCATGGTAATTGTAAATTTTGCAATTTTCCTTAAGCAAAAAATAAATTGGTACGTTTTTTCTGAAATATTCTATATGTGTGTGTGTGTGTGTGTGTGTGTGTGTGTGTGTGTGTGTGTGTGTGTTTTAAGTAATTAACAAGATTGTTGTTCGAATTGGAAAATTCAATGATCATCAATCTTCGTATTGTATTTCGCATAAATTATTGTAATGTTTCCAATATTTACTTTTATTTACTTAATATTTACTTTTAATTCACTTTATTTTTCTAAAAGGCAACTTTTATTTTTAACCTAATTCTACATTTTTTTATAAGAATTTTTTTTTCTATTTTGCAACACGTACTTTTATCATTTTTCTTCCTCCCTACTATGTGATAGTGTAAGAGTAGCAAAATAAGTTCATCGTTACTTAATAAAGTTTTTTTTCAAAAAAGTGAATTTACGATTAATATATAATATTTACACATACAGTATGGACGACGATAGTTAAGGCATTTTAATTTCCCTTTTTTTTTTCTTTAATATGATTGAAATGTAATGCTCTTGAAGATAATGATCGTTGTAGGCTACGATGACAAATGTGATGCATCAATATCGCATCCGTTTTCAACGTCAGCGTTCCGTTTTGGTCACACTTTGGTTCGCCGATTTTTTCCCCGTTTTGATGCTTCCTATAGGAATTTCACCGAACCGGTTGATCTTGTTGAAAATTTTAATTCTGTTGAGGCAATATATGATGGTAAAAGAGGTACGTTTAAAAATTCTTGTCCAAACGTTCGACAATTGCTAAATCATTTGACGTATATTCATGTATTAACATGCGAAATATGTGGCGAGAAGTGGACAGTAACGGTATTAAAAATCCTTTTAGGATTTATAAATCTATTTAATTATACTATATCAGACAAGTGATAATTGAGATTTCGTTTTTAAATTTTTGTTTAAATTTTGATCACTTTTGCAGCCTGTAAACTTATTCAATTAGTTTGAATTACCTGAATGATTGATTTATTTTAAAGGTAGCATTGATTCGTTACTTGCTGGTTTACTTGGCACACCAGCAATGGCTTTTGATCGGCATATTACCACTGCATTACGGAATCATTTGTTTGGTCGACGAGGCGAGCCGCTTTCCGGAATGGATCTTATAAGCTTGAATATATTAAGAGGTCGTGATCATGGTGTACAGCCTTACAATGCTTTCCGGTACGTATCCATCCTCATCAACAGTGTAATTTCTAAATTAATTAAATTTCAGTAAGTAAAGTATTAAAACTATTGCTGCCCGAAAAAAATTGTAGCAAAAATGCATTGAAATTACAGTAGTAATATTTTGGATTTGGAATTTACAATTAGTTTTTCTCTATTAATTTTACGAAAGCTTCGTACAATTAGCTTTACACGAGTGCTTTTCAAATTAAATTTATAACCTAAATAGAGTAATTTATAAGTTATTTAAACCACTAACTTAACTTATCAAATATTATCTTATTCCACTGATGGAATTGCATGGTCACCTACTTAAGAGAATTTTGTGGTATTGGCGCAGCAAAAGATTTCGCTGATTTGTTGAATGAAATGGATGAGTTAGCGGTCGAAGCATTAAAAAATTTGTATGAAACTGTGGATGATATTGATCTGTTTCCTGGATTACTCTGTGAGAAGCCGATGAAAGGTAAAATGATGGAAAGTACACTTAGGAAGTGGAAAAAAAACTAAAGTGAAATTTGTCAGTTGAAAAAATGAGAAATTATTTTTTTTCTTTTATTCTTTTTCTGATAGTAATATTAAATTAAAATAATTCATTTAAAAAGTATTTTCTTTCTTCTTGCTAAGAAAAATTTTTGTGATTAATTAATTCTTGTGCAATTAATGAGATGGTAGAAGCAATGAGAGCAAAATTCTCATAATTTTTACAGTAATTATTGAAGTACTGCGTGTAAAAAATGCCATTTCGTATATTCCGAAAGGAAGCAAGAAAAAAAAGTTTCCAATTTTAGATGCACTTTTACCGCCAACGATGGCATGTATTATAGCAGAACAATTTCACCGTTTAAAAAAATGTGATCGATTTTACTATGAAAACGATTTACATGCAACACGTTTTTCTATAAGTAAATAAATGTATTTCACTTACAGGTTTTGTTAAATTAAATTAAAGAGTTTTTTTTTGACTCAGTAATAACTACTAATCAATGGAATATGTTTTATTAAAAGATTGAAGAAACAGAAATTTTACTGAGTTCATACGTCATATTGCATATATATGCATAAGCAGTAGTACTTGCTTGTACAGATTGATATTTTGAAGTGATGAAAACAGACTTTAGCACATTTCAAATTGAAATTCAACAAATAGCTTAGAAATTTGTTTTTAGTTTCTAGTACTTAATTTTAATGCTATTTTACTGTAATATTTATTTGGCACAGATTTTATTCAATTCATTCATATCTTACAATAAGTGAGTAGAATAAAACTTAATTAAATTCCAGTGAATGAATTCGATCATTTCACTACACTTCAAATTTCAGAACAACTTAGTGAAATCCGTAAAGTAACATTAGCATCACTCCTATGTGCTAATAGCAAAATGCTCAAAACGATACAACCAAATGTATTCCTTCTACCTGATGAATTCGTGTAATTCTTTACGTTCTACTTAAATTATCAATTTCGAATTTTAGTTTATCAAACATATTTGTTCTAGAAAGGTTGAACTTTACGGAAGATTTTAAAACAATCAACTGAATTTGGTATCATGCGTTCTTTTAGTGGTAGAAATGTTTAAGTTTGACACTACATTTCATTTGACGCTCGGCTAAGTTCATAATTATTTAACTGTTGTCATTACAGACTTGATAATGCATAAATAAAAATTAACTGTTAGTTAAGGTGAGTGTGATTAAATTTGATACTTACAACATCTGCCTACCTCACAATAGAAGTGGCTCGGTGAGGTAATTAATTAAACCTTGAGTACTATCAAAGAAATGTTATAAATGAAAAATGGTTTAATTCTAGAAATGCTCCAATTCCCTGTTCTCATTTCGAACATATGAATTTGAATCAATGGTTCGATCAGCGTTTGTTTTATTTCGCATTAAAATTTATTTAATTTCTAGTTACGGCCAATTAAGGCTAATTGTACATTGTCGAAATTATTTCGCATTCATTTTATTCCTTCGTTCTCTCTTCCATCACACTTTCATTTAATGCTTACTTTTGAAATAGTTAAATTTTAAGATCGAAAAAAACAAATTGCAATTTAAAACAATTTTCAGCGCTTTGTTATGTTGGTGATATAATGATAGCGCCTGACGCAACAAAACGTGTTTCACCTTGTCAATCTTGTTCATGCACCACTAAAGGAGTGTGTATTGTAAAATTAAGTAGTCAAACTTTTGATTTATGTACTCATAAGAATTATTTAAGTATTTAATTCTTTACAAGTTATTTTAACTTTTCAAATAAATAGTTTTGACATTTCTCTGAAACTTATTTGCTAATATCATTTTACTGTAATGGAAAAAAATTACAGTTGAACTTATTTTAGCCCAAATGCGCCACTGTAACAATCAAGAACTGTATGGCTCTACTCAGTCAGTATCCATTTGATGAAATTATGAAGGTTCCTGCAGTTATTTTCAAATATTTCAATTTAAAATTAAAATGAAATTATTGCTCTCCGTCCTTTTTTACCTTTAAGCGATTTTTTTACCAGCTTTTCTCTAGCAGTTATTATCATCAGTTGTATATTGAAGATGTCGCCCGAAAAAAAAATAAATTATGTTTTCAGGATACTGCATGTATCGCACAATGTGCTCATCTATTTTGGAAGTTAAATCAATTCTCAAACGCTTAAACAGTTCAGCTGCTATTGTTTGAAAAGAAAAACGGATTGGCAAACTAGTTTCTCATTCTTCTTCACATCATAATTCTCATCATTTCTCACTCTTTTATTGTATTTATTACAAAAGTGTTTTTTTTTGCATTCCAAAAAAAATGAATGATCCGAGAAAAATTCATGTGAGCATAAGTGACGCTTAAACATTTTTTTTACTTCAATAAATATAAAAAAATAAATCGAAGAACGGAAGATAATTCACATGGATAATTAAACATTTCATCACATCAAATATGATGGCTATGTCCTGTTGCACAAACTATCAATATGCACCGTACAAGCAGCATTCCTTATTGGGACAGTAACGCCTTCATTTCTGCGGACAGCACCGCCTCCCCTATCGGAATAATATGTTCATTACTGGAACAATGACGCTTATGAGTGCACGAGAAATAATGACTACCACTTGCTATTTGTTTACATTTTTTCATTGATTAGAAAATAGTTCCTTCGTATGAGAAACAGATATAACAGCTTAGATTATACAGTCCTTCCTTATCTTCATTATTCATCCATCATCTGACTTCCACATCTAAACTGTCTTATTAACTCATTAGAGTTCTATTACCGCATACCTTCCAGATAGTAACATCGGAATGGAAAATTAAGCCTGATAAGGCAGCAATAACCTATCTCTTTTGTAATGCAAAAGTTATATCTACGAGTGTTACAGTGTTAGCAAGCAAACGACAATTTATTCATTAGACATACAACGGAGCATATGCTTCACGGAGCATATGAATAGGAGCAATTTCCAGTTCTTCAAATACTACTGAAATAGTTAAGAAACTGTGTTTCATTAACCTCAAATATATTTTTTCCTTTCAGTATACAAATGAAATATTTGCTTGCAACTGAGACATTTCATATTTTACACTCTTACACATACATACCAAATAGACAAAAAGAAATTCAAACCAAAAATCATACCAATCAAACCATACCTAAGACTGTAATAACAGTCTGAAACGAATTGATGAAATTCAAACAGCTAACAATACTTTAAAACTGCTTAACTAAACAATAAATTAGCACCATAATAATGTTTGCTACTTATTGATTTCCAATAGCAGTATTAGAAGCACCATTAACTTTCTTCTCTACAATTTCTGTCTCAGAGTGACTTGCATCTGTGGTAGCTGTTGAGCGACGACGTATCGCATCATCTAAATTCATCATTTACAATGAAACATTCATTGTTCAGACCAATTAAATAATTCAATGATAATTTTCCTCCATTCCAAATTTTTTGCAAATTACAAACTACTACTCTTGCGCGTTGACTGACGAACGTCTCCACGGCCTTTGCTTTGAGCTGCATTGTTGACATCGCTTTGACTGTTTTCCTTTTTCGAATCTCCACTACCATCCTCACCTTCAGTATGATCCCCACTGCCGTTAGATTTCTTCGCAGCAGTTGGTAAACGACGAGCTACATGGAAGAAGAAAAAAAAAACAAATTTAATTAGAAACTTGCAATTCATGTACTAACAAGCAATTGCATTTATTAGGAGATATTCATGAATTATAAAGAGTTTTTCCATACTAAAAAATCATTTACTTCAAACAAAGCTATAGATATAATTAACAACCTCTAAAATTACGAACACGCGGACGACGTTCAACATCTGACTTCTTTACATCAGCATTACCATCTTCTTGCTTCACGTCTGATTTACAATTCTCGTCATGACGATCTAATTTGAATAATTTTAGTCAGAAACTAATACATTTCTTTCTCTACAATGCATGTTTGAACTAATACTACTGCTGAAAATTTCACTACTCCATGATAACTAATAATAATTGGCTCCATTAATCTCTGGTCGATCTTCGAAAGAATAACCAGGCCATGCAAAAAAGTAAAAATACATTTATCATTTGCTTGACAAACTGCTTTTTCACGATTGTATGTTGTTATACGACGACGGAAGCTGTAGAATTGCTGCTTGTAATATCTGCTACCACGAACCTGAAGTATGTGCTAGATCATAGTGTTCGTTACAAAGAATATGAAGCGAAAGCACTATACTAGTATTATGAATTTTAAATCATATTTTAATCAGATAATCTTAGTATGAATAAACAAAAGATTTTTAAACCCATAATAGTAGTTCTCGTCATCACCATACCTTACATTTATATTTTAAACCTTTCACGTAATACCTCAACACCATTTGGTCCGGTAACATTAGCTGCTTCAGGTCCTTGCTTTCCCTCAACAATGTCAAAAAGAACTTCTTCACCATCTCCTAGCGTACGGAGGTAATACTTAATGATCCGCGATTTTGCAATAGCTGTCTAAAACACCATACTGCATTAATTCTTATTGAAATGAAAATTAGAAAATCAACATGAAAAGCTTGCATTAATAATTTCGTTCAAAAATTCATGTCCAAATAGCTTCAATTTTGAAGCTTTCAAATTATAAAATAATTATACACAAAAATCATATAATGATAATATATACTTGATGCACAAATACGTCGTTCCCTTTGCCATCATCACGTGCGATAAATCCGTAATGATAACGAACACTATACCATTTCACTCTGCCCTTTACTCCTATAAATAGCAAGTTCTAGCCTCTATTCAAATTAAGATCGAATTTTAACGTATAAACTTTTCTGCCCCAGTAATCATAAACAATTTATCAAATTATCGTCAATTTTTATAGTAGTATAATCAAGGATCAATATTACAAGCCTTTCCTGTGTTCTTGAAAAAAAAGAAAATTGCACATGAATAATTCGCTTCACTTATGTCACATCTTAGAACAACAACTACTCATTTACCTTTTTCGATAATGGGCTTTTTCTTCTGTTCCATTTCCCAAGCTGCACGACGTTCCACATCAACAGCACGTGAACGGCGTGATCCCTTTACATTTTTTTGACGCTAAAAAATAAAAGTATTACATTTGTCACATGATATGAACTCATTTCATTAATATAATTCCAATTTGAATGAAATAATTGATATTAGAAAATCGAATAGATCACGGGGATTTAAAAGTATAAAATGAGGTAAAATAAGTAAAGGGATTGATTTAATAAAATCAATAGCATTGTTCTACAGAATATTTGAATATTTGAACTACGGAACATTCGAACAAATACTCCAATATGTAGACGTAGTATGTAGGCATTAGGAAATTACGGTAGCACTAGAGATAGTGCTCCACTCACAGAATTCGATTAAAATTACGGTAAATAAACTGAAGAATAGTATTGTAAAGTTACATTGCCGTAATTTTTGACATTTTGAATATTGCCATTTGTATCGATGCTTTCCTTCTTACCATCCACCTACAAAAAAATATCTAGTTATTATCTTCATTAACAAAATATAATTTTCTGAAAAATGAGAAAATCTACGCCTACGTTGTAATGCTAATTTTAATTTAACTATTAAGAATAAGTAATAGCTAGAGAGTGAACAAACTGATGATAATTGAAAAGCTATAAAAGAAAATATCCCGAAAAATCATCACACATTACACTTATAAATACGGAACTACGGTAAATATGATACATCACTTTAAATAACAGTTTTTTCGCCTAAGAGAAAACAATAACATTTCGGGATATGGGATATTCAAAGTAAATATTTAATATAATTTATTGCTGCGCTCTTCACATTCATCAATTATAGAAAAATGCATTCTGTTGTTGTATCACTTCGATATTTGATTTTTTATATTTGTCCGGCTTTTGGATAATTTGAAAAAAAATTTTAGGACAAAAGGGACAATTAAATTTGCTCATATATTAATAATTTTAAAAAAGATAAAAAAAGGAACCTCCTCGGTAGCAGCATTGGCTGGTGGCACCGAGACGCCGTTCGACATATTTGCTCGATTGATAAGACAAATTCGTGACTTATTACAGATCTTTATAGAAATGATTTATAGAGGTAAGTATAAATGATTACAATTATAGAAGTGACTATAGTTTTAAATTATATTTAAATTTGCAAAAAGAATGTTCCCGATGCTCTCATATTTCCCTTTTACGCTGCTAAATTTCACACATTTAATAAGCGCAATTCCTGTTTAGTTCGGAAACTTCTGCAAGTTTACATTCCACGTCCTCCTCGTAAATTTGTAAAATTTACGCTGAATTTAATGACTTACACAACATCCTATAGTGTATCTTTTATTCACGCCTAATTCACGTGTGAATTCAGCAAGACTACAATCGCTACCGTGATAGGGATGCGCTAAGGACGGGTGCTTTTGCCGCATTAAAATTTGAAAAATTTTAAAGAATTTTTTTCTCTGACTAAATGCATTATTTTCAACACGTTAATTTTTGTCACTAAGAGAACTGTAATCATTTCATATATTTTTAAAAAGCAGCAAAAAATTAGAAAATTCAAATTTCTTTCGCTGAAAATATTGCACAAAAAGTCTATAGGAAGAACTAATCGATACAAAGAATTTTCAAGGTTTATTCCTACATGTTTATGCAAATTTCGCTACATTTAACGGAATTTCACACCACTCAAGTGAAACATCATTCGAGTTACGTAAAATCCACTTGAGTTTCACTTAAGTCGTGTAATATTAGATTGTGACAAACTTGAGGGAGGGTAAAATTTTATCATTAAAGAAAAAAATAATGAGATGATATGTCTTTACACACACACACACACACACATGCACACACACATGCACACACACGCACACACACACATGCACACACACATGCACACACACGCACGCATACACATACACACATATGCAGACACACATCCACAGACATACGCGCACACATGTACACGCACACACATACAGAACAGACACAAACACAAACGGAAACATACGCACACAAGTACACACACGCACATATATGTACACGTTGTCATAGATTTCGAATATGTAACGTGAAACGTGAATACGTTATCTCAGACTTTCAGAGAGAGAGAGAGAGAAAAGCATGCGGCACATCCGATGTATGCAAGAAGTGATATGGAAAGATTTTGTAATCGCACAACACAACAACAATAAATAGTGATGACATCATAATTACGCATGCATGCCTGACATCTCAGCACATGTAAAAGGCGTTAGGAGCGCGACACGCACGTAGGACTTACCCTAATCCCACCGATCACACCCAAAGCAACCGCTTACGAGGAGCACACAACGGAGCACTGATGCAAGTGATCGTCGTAAGTTATACCTATAACTCTGCTACCGTACACAGCGAGAAAGCCATTCCAAAAATGGATAAACTGTCTCGAAGAGTCGCACAATTGGCGTGCTGCGTCGTCGAGCGTGTATTTTGGCACTAATTTGAAATGAGGCAAATGACAAACGTGAGCGAATTAATTGTAAATGATGCGAAATACTTGGAATATCACGGAATAAGTAATTCAGAATGTTTTCAATTGTTAGGAATAGCTCTGAGTAATTGGAATTAAATTTTAGATAATTTTAGATTACGATGTATTACTAACTTATTTATTATTTGTACCTTTAACTCACATATCCGGTATGCTTCTGTGTGAGCTGCAACTTCTACTGCAGTGAACTGTAGCTTATCCGTCAACGCTTAAAAATTCAAAAGAGATAAGTTTGAAATAATCGAGTATTATTGATTTGTAACATTTACACATACTATATGTATTGCCTGTTATGAATTCATGTGTTTATAATTCAAGTGTATTTCTGCAGGCGTTGGAAAAGTGATGTGTCGAATTTTGTTGAATTTCGAACCAAAATAATTGATAGTAATAGTAAGTATTAATAGCAATGATAAATATTAATAATAGCAGCAGTGATAACAATGATTATGATAAATGTTAATTGCATATTTGATGAGTAACGAATCAATTTTAATTCACGTTTTGACGTTAGCGATCATAATCTGTAAAACAGTATTAGCTTAATGCCATAAAGTACGTAAAATATTCCGATGTGTGTGTGTGTGTGTGTGTGTGTGTGTGTGTGTGTGTGTGTGTGTAAGAAGTAAATGAACGTACGTGAAATAGTAATTGGATGAATATTTATCAAAGTGTTGTAAGTGTTGGATAGTTGAAGCGCGAACAGGAAGGATGATGGAAGTGAAGAGCTAAAGATGATTAATGAGGTTGAGGTGAAAAAAGGAAGACTGGAATGTTGAAGGCTTTTTTTTCTCTTTTTTTTCTGCTGCAACGCACCAACTAATTGCTTCGTTAGCTTCACTTATTTATCTGCCATCCATCTCACATTCACTCTTATCAGACAACTGCGCTCCATCTCACATCACAACTCCATCCAGATAGACTTACACAGGTTTAAGTACGGTTAACTTTAATGTGAAGTGAAGATTGTTGACGTTTTTGGAAGTGTGAATGGTGTGTGGTTTAAGCTATTTTATAGTGACAAATGAAATTGTTGTATATGTATGATTGTTGTAAATGTATGATTAGGTAATCTTATCATAGTGATGGTATGAATTTCAGACTAATCTTATTCTAATTATTATTTTCAGATAAATTATGTGGCAGATAGTTTGTAATCAGTGCCTCATCCTATTGCTACCAGTAATTTCGACGATTACGGGTGAAGAAAACTGTCTGAGGAAGTTGTACGAAGCGAAAGAGGAGAGGACACCTGGCAATAGCGGTTTTGTAATTGAAATATCAAGTGCTACAAATACATCTGATATTAATCCCGATGGTTATACACCAGGCGATAGTTACATTGGTAATTTTTATGTATTTTGAAATAATTTTTAAATTTTAATAATTTATCAAGTAAATAAGAGTTGAAAAAAAAAGTGCGGGTATGAATTGCGTTTACATTACCTGAGCATATTGATTTCTGAGCTAGTTGCTTTTCCTATAGAAAAAAATTATCGATGCTAAAAAATGCTATTAGTGAATTTCAGTTTTAAATTTAAATGTTAAATTATCCATGCAATTATTTTCCAAAAAGATTTATAAGGTGATTGTAGTGAAACTTCGAGGATGGCGTACAAAGTTTACCGTGCAAGCGTTCCGCGGATTTGGTATTTATGCGCAATTTGAAAACGATGATCATGCGGGAAAATTTGACGTAATTATTATTTATTTGTAATTTATTAGTAATTCATCCGTTTGTATTCCCGTCGCATTTATTCATTTCTTTTTTTGTTACATTTTTTTAATGGAAAAGTAAAAAGTACTTGAATTATTTTAGAAAACTGTTGAATATTATCTTTTTTTAAAAAAAATAATTCCAAAAAAACGATTTTTTAAGAAAGTTATATGATGGTATTTATTTGACTTTATAGTTAAAGTAGTGATGTGAAGCACTCACTGCTACCACCGTTTTGTAGCTTCAAGGACGAAAGGGAGAAGCTCGAATTGCACCAAATTGTCGCAAAGCAGGTGTGTCACACTCAAATTTGAGGCCAAAAACGTCTGTTCACGTACTATGGTATGCACCGGATACATCGGAAAAAGGATGCGTATATTTCCGCGCATCTGTAATTACATCACGTAAAGTATGGTACGGTGATGATGGATCATTAACAAAAAAATTTTGCATCAAAGGTTTGCAATGGAAAATTCATGGAACAATTTATGTAATCTTTGAAATTTAGCATAATTTAAATTTGACTAATTTGATTGATAGCTTATTAATTTCCCTTTTATTTCATTACTATGAAAGAATTGTGATCAATAAATTAAGCAGAATAAAAAGGTTGCATTTTTTTAATTTAATAAATTTTTTTTTGGAAAATTTAGAAGGTTACAAAAAGACATTGGCAATTGATGAGAGCAATCTGGATTGTTGCGCTTGTGATGAAGCGAAGTATGATTTGGAATTTATTGGTTTGTGGTCAAGAGATACGCATCCTAAAGACTATCCATCATGTATGCTTTCCTTCTTGCTTTCTTTTTTCACTCTTTAAAATAACGAAATAATATGGCAATGCAAGAGAGAGAGAGAGAGAGAGAGCGCGATTAAAACGTTTAAATTAATTGGAACAAATTAACATTTCGAAATTTATGAACAGAATTTGATTAGTAAAAATGTATGATGGTGTAATAATTTCGTCAGCTGTTCTGCCATTCTACAATTTGCCTTGCCTTTTTTTTATTGTTTGAAGTCATAAATTAAATGTTATTAGTAATTTTAGCAAATTAAAATCTAGCAAAAAATGTTTATTGTGAAATAAAATTACTATTGATAATGCTATACGTGTACTGTATAGTGGAACATTTGACGCATTTCACGGATATGCTTGGCGCAAGTCATAGTGGCAATTATACAATGTGGAAATTTGGTATGATTGCAACGGACGGAATGAAAGAAATTGCTGAATGGGGTAATACGTATAAGGGAGAGCAAGAAATGAAAGCAAATGTATTTTTCAAAATTTAATTTTAATTCTAATTCAATCATCCACTACTTCATTATATTACATATTTGATGTAATAAATTTTGAACTGTCTTTTTTTTCGACATATCTATTGCACTCTTGTACTCTTTTTTTTAATATTTAAACCCCCATGGAAGTGAATATTAGAATAATTGTTTATTTATTAAGTTACAAGTAATTAATAAATTTTAATTGAAAGCTTTTTGCACTATATTTGTAGGCAAAAGAGATTCGTACTTTAATGAAAATCAAAGGACTATGGTATCCGGAGGTGCAGGGACGAACAACTAGCTCATTTGTTGTGAATAAGTAAGTATGCATGTGTCATCATTTTGAAATTTAGGTTACGCGCATATTAATTACTAAAATTATCAGGTATCATCATTTTGCTTCATTAGCTGCAATGTTTGGACCATCACCGGATTGGTGTGTGGGAATATCGTCGGTGAATTTGTGCTTACCTGATTGCACTTGGATATCGGAACGAACGTTTGAATTACTTCCATTTGATGCTGGAACTGATAATGGACCAACGTATATGGTATGCGATTGATTTTAATTTTATCACTGATCACCATGTTTTGTTTTCATTTGAAATTGTACGGCAGAAAAAAGTTTGGAACAATGTATTTGAATAATTCGCTACAATCAGTTTGTGTAATTTGCTACTTTTCGTGTTAGCTTCAATCGGAAGCATAACAATAAATGACACTACTGTTATCTCATCAAGTATCCTACGCTTCATTTTAATATTTCTTCCATTTGACAAAATTTCATTTAATATTACTCATATCGAAAAAGTTGCAGTTTTTTTTACAAAAAAAAAAGAAGCGAAAACAATTAGAAAATAAATTTAAATTAAAAAAACAAAAGACTAAATTTTTTGTTATTTAATTACTGTTGCTTATTATTAGAATTTTAAAATGCTATATGATTTATGAATGGAACTTTTTTTTGCCGAAAAAAATTTTTTAGATAAATCATTTTAAGACTATCTCTTCTAGCAAATATGCAATGATAGTTTCAGTCACCGAATAATCCGGCAGAACCTCGCATACCAATTCATCCTATAACAACAAAATTGGATAAACGATCACCATTTTACAGTGAGAACAGTGATGTTATTGCACCGTTAGCTCGATTGAAGCTAACACGAAAAGAGGTTGTGAAGTCGACGTGCAAAACGATAGATGAATATCAAACTGAAGCTTATAATGTAACAAATACCAGTGAAGATGAGGAATACAAAGATCGTCGTTAGTTTAATTTCTGATAGTGTTTTACACTTATATTGAAATGTATGTAAATTTGTTTTAATTATATTTCTAATAATTTACCTTTTTTCTTTAATTTTTTTTAAATATTTTTTTAATACGCTGATATCATACATTAGCAATGTTTTATTGATGAATAATATTATAATTTTTTAATGATAATGATTAAAGTAATGATATTAAGTAGCTGTTTCGACGATAGCTGTAACGAAGTTATTGTAATCGTCGTGAAATTAGAATAGTTATTGTTAGGCGAATGTATGGTAACGAATTGGGAGCCTTGGTCATTATGCTCGGCAACGTGTGGTAAAGGTATCCGTATGCGTTCGCGTGTCTACGTATTTCCAATAAAAGCGCAAATGTTTCGCTGCTTACGTCAAACAATCGAACGACAATTTTGCAATGCGGAAATTAGTGAATGTTATGGTTGGTAAAAAAAATTTTTTTTTTTATAATTACAAAGATATCTGAAAGTTACAAATTTTCCACTCTGTCTTATCACATTTCCAACTTATCACATTTCATGTCCTACAAAAAATGTATTACTTTGATAGTGTGATAAATTATGTGGCTGGAAAAGTGATAAAAATTTAGATTCGGATGCTTTTAATTCGAAATGTTCTGTTAGCGGTTGGTCACCATGGACAGAGTGTAGTGTAACATGTGGTCATGGAGTGCGGTCAAGGTCGAGAATTTTTAAAGAATCGAACTCGAACAGCAGCACATGTCCAAATGTTGAGCTTATTCGTAAAGATATTTGTACTGGTCAGTTTTAACTCTGTTCATTTTTTTCTTTGTATTTTTTTCATTCCTACACAAGAAGTATTGTGTTGAAGTTTTAATAATTTTTTTCGGGAAAAAATTTTGAATAAAACTAATTGAATATATTTTGTGTATGTATTGGAAGTGTGAAAATTTGACAGCGAATTTGTCCAATGAAAAATTTTAAGGCAAAAAGGGTTTCATGCAGTTGAATTCGGAAAGAGAGTTAAGTCACGAAATTATGTTCTTATCTTTATATCAATTATCACTTGATTGAACGACTTGCGATGAATCATCAATCGAATCTGTATTAGTATTAAATTTCTTGAAATTTCGGATGAGAAAAACTTAGAAATTTCAAGTGAAATGCTTGTTGATTTTTTTTTTGTGAATGAAAAGTAAATGTGGAAAATGCTACCTGATCCTTTATGATGATGACAAATGAAATGATTAGAACTGCATGAGATCTGGAATTTAATTATGCATTTCAGGAGATATACGTGTTTCAGGTGATAACGGTGAAGATTGCTCGGTAACACCGGATCCACTTTGCCGCGCAACATCATGGAGTGAATGGTCACCGTGCAGTGCGTCATGTGATGACGGAGTTCACGTTCGCACAAGGCTGCTCTTTTATGCTGAACATGAAGAACGCTGTTCCAATATTAATTTACTTGAAAAAGAAAATTGTCAATTGCAAACTTGTCGAAGACTACTAAGCGCGCATTCAAAAGGTTCTTTTTGTTTTTTTTAAGTATTACGAATTTATTTAAGCAAAAATTTTTTTAATTTTTGTCAACTAAACATTTTTAATTAGAAAAATTACAATTAAAATAATGTGCGGTTTTTTTTATCAGAAAAAAAAAATCCTTCGCTATTTGCAAGGATGCACTTGGCGTTGTGTAATGTGATATAAGTGCACAAAACTATTTGATAAAATATTTTTTATCATTTCAAATATTGCCCTAGAAATATGTATGGAAGATAAGCAAGAAGGACAATGTGCCGGAACATTTCCACGTTACTGGTATAACTCGAAGCGTAAACGTTGTGAACGATTCATCTACACCGGTTGCAAAGGTAATCGAAATCAATTCGAAACTGAGGAAGAATGTAAACGTATGTGTGCTGAGCACTACGAAAATCCAATTGGAGAAGTTGGTTAGTCTTTAATTTTATTCATCGAATATTCAAATGTGAGTGAGTAAATAAATGTTAGAGTGGTGAAGTTGAAAAAAATCTCTTTTTTTTAGAAATTTTTTAATTGAATGAATGAATGAATGAATGTTAAAAGGGAGGAGAAAGAGGGCAGAGAGATAAACAAGAAAATATTGTTTACATGGAATGAAATTAATACTAATAATATTAATTAAGTACCGGGTCATCAGTTAGTCAACGAATTTGGTGTTGATCAGGTAAATGATGGTGGCCCACCAGTTGATTGCGTAATCTCAGAATGGACACCGTGGGGAAATTGTTCAGCGACCTGTGGCACAGGCAAACGACTACGTTCAAGACAGATTGAAGTTTGTATTATTCTTATCAGTAAGGATGGCATGATAGTTAGCTAAAGTGCTAATTATTAAGCTATTAAATAGGAACAAAAAATTTTTAACTCAAATACACTAAAATTCATATGTTTTCATTTTTAGATATTTCCACGTAATGGTGGACGTTCATGCCCTGAACGTATGATACAAGAGTTACGTTGTGAACTGAGACCATGTGGTCAGTGTTTGCATTTATTTGAATTGAAATTTACTTCAAACAAACTGTGAAGTTTTTAAATTTTGTTATTGATTTAATTTTTGGCTTTTTTTTGTTCCAAATAAAATGATCCGTAATTTTATAGCAATTCAAAATTGCCATATAAAACCATGGACAACGTGGTCACCGTGTTCGGTGACATGTGGCGATGGAAAACAAATTCGTCGACGACGTATTATCCGACCACATCGATATATTGATGAGGAAGAAGATTCAGTGTGTAATGCACCGGAAAAGGAATATCGCCCATGTTATGTAAAATGTTAGCTTACTTATTGCACCACACACATATCCCATATCATTAACTATTATTATTCACTTTGTTTAAATAAATTATGTTTTAATTGCATGTTATTTATTGATAAAACTACCAACTTCAACTGTTGTTTTGCTTTACCGATTGATTACAATTACAATTAATAGTGAAAAGAAAAGAAAAAAAAGACGAATGAATTATTATTGAGAAAAGGCTCCAAAAAAATGCGCCTATTATAATTATGTTTTACTATGAAAAAAAAACTCTTTAGCTTTTTTTAAATTAATAAAATCGAAAATTTTTTTTTTGAGAAAAAGTTGATCAATTTGAATTTACTTAATGTTATCATTTTTATCTTTCGTATGAAGTAGAGATTTTTACTTACCAAAAAAGTAATATTAATTTTAATAATATTTAAAAGAGCTATTACAAAACTGAGAATTAGGATGAATTTGTTGCAAAAGTAGCAGAAAGAGTTAGTTCAAGCCATACAGATGTTTCGCCGTGTACAGCACTCTCCAATAAATCCGCTGAATCCACGTTATTAACGTGGATCGTATGATTGTAATTGGGTTAATTGAGTGCGAACAATGTTTGCTTAATACACTGGCACATTCTCATCTGAGGGTGTCAGTGGAAATTCAATTTTTGGCAATTCCATTTCACCTCGTTGCATCTTATCAGCTTCAATCTTCAATCTTGCTATATATTTAGCCTGAAACAATCCATGTCTGTACTACATCTTTCCTTACTGCGTATCCCTCATGTAAATTTTACGTAAACGTTAAATAATAACATTTATTAAATTTCATTATTATTATTATTAAATTTTTATTATTGTCCCTATTATTATTATTAGCTGTTATCATCCGTCGCTAATTACTACCATTTCTTATTATTAATTGCTTATTATTATTTGTTATTATTCATTATTATTTAGTACGAATTACTCTTATTTAATATTATTTATCGTTAATGTTACTTATTATTATTGCACATTTATATCTCACTAATAATTCTTTATTGAATTACTTATAGCTATTCTTACTTCGTTTTTTTTGAACACCAAATATTTCACATTGAAAAAAAATTGTGATACTTGCCGTTATATAGCCTAGCAGAACGCCAACAATATATCCTACAACAACATCATGCAAATGATGCATGCCATCAGTAATCCGTGTGTAGCCTGTATAGAACGCTAGGCCGAGAGCGAACAGTTGCACAAGCGGTTTCGCAGTAATCGTTAAACCTCGACGTGGAATTCGTGATTGCATATAAATCTATAAATAATCTATCACACTTCTTTCTACATTAGCATAACAAAAATCCACGTTATAATTTTTTTTTTAAAAAAAAGTGTGAATTCGCAAAAAAAAGCGAAAAATTAATTTAAAATTAATAATTTACAATGAAAAAAATTGCTGATGTCATAGCTAATGAAGCATGTCCACTGAAGAATGACAGTCGTGCTTCCTTCACCGTTTCACCATAGTCGTTACCACGACATTCGTAATTGAGGATGTAGGTGTTGTTGTAACAGTAAGCACTGTCGTACAATGGATTGCACACATCCAGGAAGATTGGTCTTAGCTCACCGACAATAAATTTTGTTGGAACTGTTAGCAGTAGTGCTAGCACAATTCCAAGCGAATGATATGCTAGAAAATTTACTTCTCATTGGTATTTTATGTAAAACTAAAATTGTGTTAATTAGAAGGAAAAATCGGTTGGAAATGGAGGAGTGCGGGGGCGGGAGGGAGGAGCAGAGCTGGAGTGGAGGGAAAAAAACAAACAAATTATTAAATTAATTCATGAACTAAAATGGATTTTTTTTGTGCTAGGAAAATTAGCAAAAAAATAAAAATGTTAATTAGTGGAAACGAGTAAACAATCAACTTATTGAATTAATTTAAAAAGACGAATTTTATAAATAAAAATTCAATGACTATTATTGTTTTTGCCAGTGCAAGTAGAGAACGAGGAAAATGAAACGAAAAGGTACAAAATTCTAACCATAATATTTAAATGAATTGACTATTATTTGATTGAAATTAAAACCTCTCCAGCTGTATAATTCCGTGCAATAATTTGAACGACATATTTCGGTAATCACTATCTGTAATTTTTTTTTTTTTTTGAAAAAATTCTCCACCATTACCATCATTGCTATTATCAAAATTAAAAAATTCCTGGATATGTCGATGATATGACCAAAAAAAAAGGATTAAAAAAATACACAATATGCTTCCCTTCTACTTTTCCTTCTTTCAATGTGTTGTTTTCAAATTTTCATACTTTAGCTAGTTTTTTAGTGAAAAAATTCGCAACTGAAAGTGATAGAGAGAATTTTCACTCATTTTTTTCCATTTCAATCAATGTGTAATTAATTGTTTATTTTTTTCAAACCAATTTTCTCTTTCGCTAGAAAAGATAAAAAAACACTCGCACAACAGATGATGTTTGCCAGCAATTACACTTACTAATAGGGAAAAGACTTTTTGGATACGACTACATCACGTTGATGAAATAATGCTCATACGGTTCAAAAGAAATTTGAATGATAATAGCAATGCTTTCTCTCTTTTTTCCTCTCTCCCTCTCTCTCTCTTTCTCTCTCGCTTCCTCTTTTATTGTAATCATTGCTATTAATAATGCATAAACTTGAAAACAACTACAGTTCTTTTCTTTCGTTCTAACAACAAGTTATATCAATGAATATTTTGCGATCCATTACATCACGATGATGAAATGGTTGCTATAGAATTGACAATTTATTGATGATAGCACCTTTTATTATTTTATCACTGTTATGGTGGTTTTTTTAACTGTTGGAATTTGATCAATTTTTAGACTAGAAAAGGGCAATTAAAAGAAGTGTGAAATAAATGATTTCGCATTTCAATTTTTTTCTTTTTTTCTTCTGTCAAATATTCATGGGAATAGTAAGTTGGCGAGGAAATTTAAAATCAAAGTAAAATGTGAAATGAATTTAATTTTAAGAAAATTTCAAATTTATCCCTTATCAATTATTGCAATTGTTTCAACTCACCCCAATCGTCCACTTTACAAAAATTGTACTGAAAATTTTTGGAAGTAAAAAAAAGAACGTCAAAATGAAAATGAAGCACAAACACCAATAAATGGAAGAAGGAAAACAGCTGTGAAAAGCATTGGTGTTGAGATAGTACTCGATTTATAGGGTAATTGAATGGTTGGATCATTGCAGTAGAATCCACGACGATGTGGCTCTAGGTAAGCATTTGGGAGAATTTCTATTGATAAACCTGTAAAATTTTAATTATTTCATTTCAAATTTTTAAAAACTTTGTATTTTAACATTAAATGTTCATAAAGTTATAATTATTTCCTCTAATTATGTCTTAATGGAATTTCACCACTTTCACTCACCACCTTTCAAAACTTTATACAAAGATTCAAATGATATGAAAAATGAGCGGAAAAAAAAAGTTAAAATTAGATGAAATAATTTTTTGAAAAATTTTTATCAATACAATATTTTTGATAGTGAATAATAAAGAGTGATAATTTATCTCTCTCTCTCTCTCTCTCTCTGTCTCTCTCCCTCTCTCGCTAATACTATATTATTAATATTTCATTCACTGCAAAATACCTCTTTTGCACCTCTCGTAATTAATTGCAAAATTCTCTACGAATTTGCAGATATGATATTTGCAGTTATCAGAGATGTGAATATGGGCGAAAAAAGAGGTTGATGAGTGGGTGCGAGAAGGGAAAAGTGGAAAGAGTGATAATTTTGAGTGATAATTTCCACCGTCCTCATCAACGTTGCATCACTCCGCACCAGCTTATCAGCGTATCTTGCTAATTTTGAAGACGATTTACCAATAACTAATCCAATGATCACATTGATAACAAATGCTCCAGGCGTAAGTTCCTTGTATAGTAAGTATTTCCTTCCCTCTCGCACTGACTCCTGCAACATTTGTTAATTACAAAAAAAAAAATTGTATTTTACAGATGTTAATTTCAATGTTAATTTCACTACTGTTCACAGTTTACTACCACTAATTATTATAAATGATAATTTCGCTACACACAGCTTACTGCCCGAAGCTATCTATGAATGATAATTTCTGCAGTTCACTGCTCACTTACTACCTTTTTGACAGATTGATGGCAAACAATCATTGAACAAAAATTTTTTTCTTAAAAATTACAAAAAATGTTGAAAATAATTTTTGTTTTGTTCCTATTTATTTGCTAATTTAAATTCAATCATTTTTGCATGCAATATATTATATTTATTAGTTTTTGCATTAATCATATTAATTGAAAAGCATTGAAATGACAAGAATGATGTGTAATAGTTATAAGTATAGCGAGCGTACTTTATTGTTCGTAGAAAAAAAAATGATGAAAAATTAACATACCATAATCACAATAATTTCGTCGATGTGTTTGAAATGCAATAATTTAAATGAATTGATCTTAATAGATAATTTAATTTTAGTGATAATTTTAAGCACATACCATTGTTAAAAGTTATTGAAGAGAATGAGAAATGAAAGTGAATGAAAAAAAATTGTTTCAAAATAAGCAAATGAGAGCAATCATTTTTACAAAATTTAAATTGATATTTGTCAAAAAAGAAACGAAATTTTTTTTTCTACAAATTGTTGATAAATTGCTACTGTTGTTTAAACGTGTGTTTAACTTTTAATCGTTTAACTAAATTGATAGTTAAATGATAACTCTGATAATTTAGGTTGTCCTGTCCTATTCGAAATAAGTGCAAACGTTAGGAGCAAGTTGATGACCTCATTGATAATACAATCCTACTGATATGGTAACATTTAATATCTGTGCCATTTAATTTAATATTTCATTTCACATTTTTTTTCATTCTACCTTCCTCCTCTTGCCCCTCCTACCCTCTCAACTCATATTCTGTCACCATTATCAATTATCATATTTTGTTAAAATATTTATATAATTTGAAGCATATGAAAATTGATAAAGTAAACAAAAAAATTTCGCATCAGTTATTGATTTAATTTAAAATTAATTTTTTGTATGAATAGGTAAAGGTCGAAGTAAAATAATTAAATTACACGCAATGATACTTTTCGTCTTCCATTTATGTCATATTTTGATAATCAAATTTTTTACTGCATATTTTTTTAATATTATTTGCACAAATGCTATTTTATTTGAGTTTTAGCAGTTCGAAGTTACATCTTCAGTTTCATAAAGACAGAAAAAAGAATGAAAAATTTGTAGAATATAACTGCTAATTTTCCTTAATGATTTATTCAGAAAACTTAGGATAACTTTTCCTATTTCAAAAATAATGTTTATATTTCATTAAATAAACACATTGCTACATTAACACTGGTGTTGAAGTGATTTAATCAACAAAATAAAATGGAACTTTTTTTTTTGATTTTTTCCTCAGTACAAAATTTGCAATTAAATTCACTTATGTTTTATGAAATGAAATATTTACCAACAAAATACTACAGGTGGAAAAGCAAGCAAGCGAAACAAACAAATAAAGAAAACAAAAATTGCTAAAATGGAACAATTTGTATATTTAAGCAAAAAAAAAGTTAAAAATAAAGTTATTTGAAGAGAATTGGAAAGAAAAGATATTTGTTGAATGATGAAAGTATCGAAAATGTCGTTAAATCATTTATTATCATCCTTTTCACAATTTTGTATTCATTTAAAAATTATTTCACTCTTTTTTCCCTTGGTGCTTTGTAACTTTGTAGCTCTTTAAGTAAAAAAAATTATAAATTCGTGAATTTTATTAATTTTAACCTCTTTTTTTTGATTTTTCCGAAAAAAAAGGTTATAAATTAATTGCTTCCTTTTGTTGTTGTTGTTTTGCACTTCACTTCTCACTTTTTTTGTTTGCACTTTTAAAACTTTTTTCATGTTAATTTAATTTGTAGAAAAAAAAATAGCAACTAATAAATTACTGTTTGATTGGAAGAAGTGAAGGAGGGGGAAAAGAAGAAAATAGAAAGTTGAATTGATCATACTGATTGTAACTAATATATTTATAATTTTAGTTGTAATGAAATGAGGAGAGCAAAGAAATGAACGAGCAAAACGAAATATTTGACTTTGAATGAAATGAAATGCTTCATTTAAATCATCCCAGCAAATTATTTAATTTAAATTCAAACGTTACTCCCTAAAAATTATTTAGTCATTTTAAAATTAATACAGTAACTGCTGCAGCATTTTTGCTTATATTCCTCTTTTTTTTCCTTCTTCTGCTATTGGTGTAGAAAATTTTTCAATCATTTCATAACTATTAAAATTGATATTCCAAAATTACCCAAATATTTACCGTTGACATTTAATTAATTAATGCGATCAGAATAGTATACTTATGACAGTAAATTCGTTTCTGTGAATATATGCTGACATAACTAATGAATTAATTAATTTAGGCTTCATAGCTGAAGTGTTATTTCAATGTATGTTTGCTAAAATTTCATGCATTATATTTTTATCAATTATGAAACTTTAATTTAAGCTAATGAAACCTGAAAAACATATTCAAAAAAAGGTAAAGTAATTTTGACCAAAATAAGTTCTTATGAAAACTTTAAATCTTTTATTGAATTTGGATTATTAAATGCATCAGACATGCGTGTTATACAAATAGGTAACATATTAAATAATATATCAAAATTGAAATGATCACAAAAAAAGTGGTAGTTAAGAAATTCAGTGAAAACTAATTTCCTTCAATCAATAGGAAGAGAAATTTTAATTTTTAAATAGCATATGGGTCGTAGATTTCTTTTTTCCTTGCAATTTTTAATATAAATTTTTTTTTGGAGACTTTTTTCTCGTTTGTTGAAATTTGTTATGAAATCAACAAGTGAAGATGAAATGAGCAAAGAGTGAAAAATTGAATGGGATGAAGAGGGAAACTGGATGGAATATTTAATTGGTAAATTTATGATTCCTTCCACATATCGCATATGAACAAATTGAAATTTTCATCCATAAATATTTGAAAATTAAATTGAATTAATTATGATCAAGTTTTCTTTTGCTTTTCTTCGTTGAAAATGCAGATTGTTTCAATTAGTTAATTTGGAAACTCATTAATTCTCGTACTTTATTGGAAAGTAAAATACACACACACAGTATTGCTACTGCTACTGCTACTACTAATACTAGTAGCCAGCATTGGTACCACCGGTAACTTCTATGAAATTTTAATAAAACTGAATTAATTAGATGACTTGGTAGATTTGAATATGATGGAATATGCTTGCAATTAGATTAACTAAACGTTATAAATTTTTTCTATTTCATACTTTAGCATCAGTATATTCATTACCATCAAACAGTAAGTTTGCATTTATTGCTAATTTTATTAACTGCTTATTTGAAATTAAATTTAAAGCACAAAAAAACTGTTCGATTGGACTAACTTTGTTTTCGCATCTTTTCCAATCGAAAAAAAAAGCTACTACATTTGTGCACATATCGATGAGTGAGAGCAAAAGTTAGAGAGAGAGAGAGAGAGAAAGAAAGAAAGGAAGAAAGAAAGGAAGAAAGAAAGGAAGAAAGAAAGGAAGAAAGAAAGGAAGAAAGAAAGGAAGAAAGAAAGGAAGAAAGAAAGGAAGAAAGAAAGGAAGAAAGAAAGGAAGAAAGAAAGGAAGAAAGAAAGGAAGAAAGAAAGGAAGAAAGAAAGGAAGAAAGAAAGGAAGAAAGAAAGGAAGAAAGAAAGGAAGAAAGAAAGGAAGAAAGAAAGGAAGAAAGAAAGGAAGAAAGAAAGGAAGAAAGAAAGGAAGAAAGAAAGGAAGAAAGAAAGGAAGAAAGAAAGGAAGAAAGAAAGGAAGAAAGAAAGGAAGAAAGAAAGGAAGAAAGAAAGGAAGAAAGAAAGGAAGAAAGAAAGGAAGAAAGAAAGGAAGAAAGAAAGGAAGAAAGAAAGGAAGAAAGAAAGGAAGAAAGAAAGGAAGAAAGAAAGGAAGAAAGAAAGGAAGAAAGAAAGGAAGAAAGAAAGGAAGAAAGAAAGGAAGAAAGAAAGGAAGAAAGAAAGGAAGAAAGGAAGGAAGGAAGACAAGCAAAAAAAAGTGCCTTTTCATTTTATTTTGCTTAACAACAAAACGCATAAGTATTTTATTCTTCAAAGTTTCATTCATTTACAACTCACTAATTTTAATTTTAAATAAGCATTTCGAGAGAGAGGAAGGAAACAAATTATAAAGTTGGAAATTTCAATTTCATAAAAAAGTTTACTTTTACTTTTCAATTAGTTTGGATAGTTAGAGGAGTTATGTGCGTGATGAAAAGAAAAAACGGATGAGCGAGGGCGATAGCACAGGCAAAATTTCAATTATCTATGACACTTTTCCTTTATGTTCACATCATTGCACGGGTGGCCTCTTTTCACATTTCTTTACAATTTATTACAAATGTTTTTAAATTTGAACTTTTAGTGAAATGCACTAATCAATTAATGCGTGAGAGTAAAAAAACTCTTACATTCACTGAAGCCTTTTCATATTGGTTTTCAGCTAGTTAGCTTGAAGCTAGCGATTAGCTTAGAACTATCGAGCAGCTTAGAGGTACTGATAACCTTGGCAACTATTGATCATCTCATCTGAAATCTGTCGGTCAGCTTCAAACCATCGATCAGCTTAGAGCTATTGACCAGCTTACAGCTAGCTATTGGTCAGCTTAGAACTATCGATCACGTATACTCGTCATTGCGGTACCTCAGATGATCACCTCCTTTACCAGTCTCCTTCTTCACATCAATTATGTTCACCCGTAGTTGCCACGTATCCATCTCCTCCTCTCTGTACTTCTATGTCGTCCACATATCTCTTTCCGCATGCCTCTGCGTACGCGTATGCGTTTGCGTATTTGTGCAATTATGTTTATGTGTATACGTGTGTATGTATGTATGTGTGTGTGTGTGCGTGCGTGCGTGTGTGCGTATGCTTATGTGTGTGTGTGTGTGTGCGTGTGTGTGTGTATGTGAAATTTCGATGCTTTATGATTCATATACTTTGATTGTTAAAGAGTGATTCAGTCGTTTCTCGATTTTATTTTATGTGTTCGAGGTTTTTTTTAGTCAATCGATCTTAAAGAGTTGACTGTTTTTTTTTTTTGTGGTTCAGCTTCATTTAAACTTCACAAAAAGATTTTATGTTAGATGAAAATATATGTATAGAGAGAGGAAGAGAGAGGGACAGAGAGAGAGAGAGAGTGAGGGAGAAAGAAAATGGGAATTCAATAATTCTAATGCAACAATACGTTGCACTGTTGCGTTACGCATTCCATTGCTACGTATTATTCCTTCGTTCACACGCATTACATCATATGTGTTGTTGCAGCACACATACATATTACTTAGAACAAATGTTTTTGAAATAACACAGCAAAGTAGTGTTAACAGAGGGGAATTCACTATGGTTCATAAGTTATGTCATCTTTACGCTTATCTCTTTTAGCCACTATTCATGTCGCTACGTGTATTACCTTTCAAGGAAGAAGTGTTACGTGTAATAAGTAGGAAAAGGAGATTAAGTAATGAGTTTACAATATTCAGTTATTCATGTTCATTCATATGGACTAAGTGATATCACGTGCTTTATCACTTCTACATTATATTAGCAGTGGCTTTGCATATTCGTCGCTTCACTGTTTTATTATATCAATTTTCTTATTGCTTTTTGAATTTTTGAGGAAATTTGAAATAGCTAAGTTAGATTGAAAGCGTGAAGAGATAAGGATAGCATGAATGTGATTGTTAAAGAAAGAGGATAAAATAGTGCTATTGGTTGGTTACGTGTAATACGTGAGGATGCTAAAAGATGGATGGTAATATTGATAGGTTTACGGGTAGAGGAAGACGTCATGCACATATCATAGCATTAATTATTTGAACATAGCGGTGCGGTCACTGTTATCTCTTCTACATAACAAACTCATTTTCATCTTCAATTAAACGTAATTATTTCAAGTCATCGATTGAAATTTGTTTTTTGCAAAGAATAAAAAAACAACAATAACAAAAAAAATATATTGGTAGAGAAGAAACATGCATCGGACGGAATTGTTGCATTGATAGGTGTGATGAATGCTATTTACTTGTTAATCAAATTTCTAATTAATCGATAATATCGCTTATTTCATTATGCTTCATGTGTGTTGAAATTTTCTACAAACTTTTCCAATTGATAATGCTTTAGTGCGTTGTTGTTACTCACAAGGAGAGTTTTATCGAGGAGAAATTTTACTGATAAAATGTTGAAATGTACAAATTGAGTTAGTGTCCTTTAACTGTTCGTTTTACATGTCATTGATATTTGGTGATAACTTTTAAAGTGTTTGATGAATTCATTTTATTTCAGGAATAAGTAATAATTTATTCAAGAAGGATCTCGTTGATCGATTGCTGCATCTCATCGATTATTCGATCTTTACCTGCGTAACTTCAATAACTTCAATGTAAATATTGTGTCAGACGGATTCGTCCTTCGAAGATACGGCATACTAAGCGGGTAAACAGAAATGGTCGAGCTGAAAGTTTCAAGAATTACCGCCGATTTTATTGTTTTAGCACTTTGTGGTTGGTATTGTTTACTTTCATAATTCAATAGGTCTTTTTTGAATTTTATGAAAAATGGTATTCAATTGTGGATATCCATTCTCCTAAGAAAATCTATGTCTTTTGAAGGGCCATTACTAGTGAATGTAATCTTGCCATTTGTTCATTTGTGGTCGGTAATGACAGTTTATTCTTTTGATTTTTCATATTTATTATGAAATTGCAACATGCAAAAATTATGTCAAACAGTGATTGAGAACTGCACTTTTTATATTTGTCTAGATATCTGAGATTGTAGTGCTAGTGTGTAGTGCAAATAAATATGATTTTGATATTTATTTACTGATAATCGATAATATCAAGTATTTTTTCCTTACCTCTGTTATTAGTAAGTAATATGCCGTATACGTACTCATTGGTAGCATTCACTTTTACGTCCATTAAGTGATCTCAGCATTTTACGACAAGTAATGCTACAGTAAGTTAGTCTTCTAATCATCAATCTTTTTTGATCCATCTGCACCAAGTTATGCAACTCAGGGAAAAAGTGTGGTTAAAAATCTAGCACAAAAGAGGGAATTTTCAGAAAAAAAAAATGAAATAACAAGTTATCAATGTAATGCACCAGTAGTAACAAAAATCTTACCGTGTAACAAGGAACTTAGTCATCTATTCATTTCCAGTTCGAACATTTAGTACTGAGAGTTCTTGGTTTTTTTTCTTACAAAATTTTTTCCAAAATTTCAGCCATACCATTATTAATATTTCACAAATGGGTCGAACCATACAAACGCGGTTTTTATTGCGATGACGAATCAATTCGATATCCTTATCGACCATCTACCGTTTCTCGGCAAATGCTTGTTGTCGTCGGTCTCATCGTGCCAGCAATTCTTGTAAAAATTATTTACAACATTCCTTTTCCACTCTTTCGTATTTTTTCTTGCCAGGTAATACTGTCGCGATAAAAATTTATCAGTGTTATAATGTTAGTTCTTAAATTAAATTAGTGGCATATTTAATTTGATGATCAATCTACTTCAGATTGTAACAACGGAAACATTTCGTGTGTTAGTGTGGGAGCGAAAATGTAGGAACGAATTTCTGTATTATCGGTGTCGACAATATACAGTACCACGTCTTATTGTTCGTCTTTATGTTTTCTTTGGTACGTTTGTGGGTTTTATTACATGTTATTGCTTGTTAGCCTTTCACTTATGTGAATTTTTCTTCCATAAAACTGCAAGAGTTGTTTACTTAGTACCAGCTATTAGATGGCAATTTGTCGCTTGTCATTCTTTAAAATATCAGTTATTAGAGCTGTATGATTATTTTTTTCTAATATTGGTTTTGAAAACTCATTATCAGCAGTGTTTATCGTCACTTTATTATGATATTCAGCTTGTTTTAGCATCAACTTGTTTGCTTTCAGATTGCAAACAAACGTAATTCTCATAAGGCGTGCAAAATAAGTGAATATGTAGTTTAATAATATCATGTATGAAAAGCATTTATTTATACCGTCTGAAATTTCAGGATATTTCCTCGTTGGTGTCATTTTCAATCAGTTGATGGTCGATATTGCAAAATATACCATCGGGCGCCATAGACCTCATTTTATAGCTGTTTGTAAGCCAAAGGTACGTTTCAGAATTGGCCGCATAGTTGTATTACTGCTATATTCTAGAATTCTCAGACATGCTAGTACTAGTGTATGCTTGTGTTTTTCACTACTCATATTTTGAAAAGGAAGTATTTGAAGTTTGCTACTAATATTTTCACGCTACGCTAACATACACCAAGGCAGCACTCCGTTAAGTATCTTTTATCATGTTTTTTGAAACTTCTTTTGATCACGCCTTTTAGCTGCCCGTAGTTTGTAATTGTTTACCCTCAGGTGCATATTACGACAGCTCTCACTATTTTAGTTCCATAATAGAAGAATCTAATTCTGAACTTTTCAACGCACTCAGAATTGAATGAATGATGTCAATGAAATGTATTACGAGTAATGTTGAAAGCATATTCCTAAAAAAGGAAGAAAGAATTGAAAAGATAAAAGTAATCCGGTTTTAGTAGAAACAAAATTATAAATCTAGAAAAGTTAAAGCATAGGAAATAAAAAAAAGCGAAAAAAAAGAAAGAAAAGGAAAAAAGAAAAAAAAGGAAAAATAAATAAAAGTTAAAGCATGTTTTCATATGTTCACTAACTTAAAAGTCCTGTTTTTATTAAAATATTTTGATGTGTATTTGTATGCAGATGAGTCACGCGAACATCGAACTGCTATGTTGGTTACCATGAAAATAATCATTTTTAAACATAGTTTTATCATGGTATTTTAGGATTTCGAAACATGCCCTGCTAATTCACACGAGTATATCACAGACTTCGAATGTACTGGTACAGATAAATACCTTATCCATGAATCTATGCTTTCATTCTATTCTGGTCATTCTGCTTTCAGTTTTTATGCGGCATGGTACACAGCAGTGAGTTTTCTTTTTTTTGGAGATTTGTTAAACTTTCCTTTCTGGCCTGTATTCGATATGATAAATCAATTCTACTAATTGGAATTACCACCTATGCACATTTTTTTGCTCATATTACACATATTGCGGGAAAATGTTTCGAGCAGTGGTTTAACTTTACAGCTTTACTTGCAAGCTCGAGTATACCGACCACTGTTTAGTCGCTTACTTTTGCCGGCAATTCAGTTTACTTTATTCGGTGGTGCTGCATTTGTAGCCTTTACACGTGTTAGCAACTACAAGCATCATTGGTCGGATGTGTTAGTTGGCTCATTTTTCGGCTCGGCAATAGGCATTGTTGTGGTTATTCTTTCTTTCCTCTTGACGAAATCATAAATTCTATTCTCATTTTGAAATTAAATTAGTCAGAAGTAACATTTATTGGAGCGTATTAAATTGAAATTTGTTGTGATAATATTTCATTTTGCAGTGTAAAATTTGGTAATTTTTTCCATCTCACTTTGAAAACGTACAATATCACGTGTAAATTTAGGCATTATTTATTGCCGAAGTATTTTCACGTCGTGAGATACCGTCATGTGACGCTCATTATTGCAATCGTGAATTTGGCTTAGCGTCTCAATTAGAACATGCTGTTCCGTTATCAGACATGGAAGCTGGAGTGCGATCAGACAATAGTGCACAACTTATCACTGCTCATAACGTCACCGTAACTGGAGTAATGGCACCAAATATAAATGAACTGATGAACAATGATCCGTCGCTTCGACAGACACCACGGAAGCAGAGATTGTAAGCGCTTGTAATGCTTCATCCTCCAGACATATAAGTTTTTGGAGGTTCTCTACCTTAATTCTTCTCGCTTATAAATTTTCCTGAAGCTTGCGTATCTTCTTTTTTGTTACTCTCTTGTGAGCAGTACATTGCACAAAGCTAATAAGATATAATTCGTTTAAGAGAATGGACGCATGCATTTTTCACCATATCAATTAAATTTCCATGATTTGCTACTGCTTTGTATATTTTATAATGTGAATGTTGAGAAGTAACTTTGATTTCATTCTCTTTGTTCTTCTCTTCCGTGTATCGGTTTAAAAGTTATCTTTAAAAAAACAGTGGAAAATTTCTTTCAGTCAATCAATCTGGTGTGTTGTTAATTAGGCTATCGTCGAATAGCTGCAAACATTTGTTTCCATTCTCAATTTTAGTAACTCCAGGAGGTTATTATCAAACGCTATAATACTACTGATTTTCAACGATGTGATCAAGCTAATCTGATTATTTTCAAATTCTTTAACCGTTCGATGCATGTGAACATCTTTGTTTTAGGAAATTTGGTATATGCTGTGTTTTAGGATTTTGTTTATCTTGTGTTTTCCCCTATGATTCCCCTATAATTATTCTTTGAAATTATTGGTTTGCATTATTATTGTCATCGGTTGTTGTTACCATGCAGAGGAGATACTCATTGTGACGGTAAAAAGCCTTTATTGAAATTGGTTGGCTGATTGACACAGACTTTTAAGCTCTTCCTGAGGATTATTTTCAAAAAAGAAAAAATCAAAAAAATTTTTTCTTGTTTTCTAACAACACAATTGCATGCATGTGTTTTGTGTGGAAATGGTTTAAACTTTATTTCAGTTTGGTGTAAAATTGTTATGGATCGCTCTCAACAATTGCTGTAAAATGGTGATGGGTTACATTCAACAATTCTATTGTTTTGTCAAGTTGTCCATCTTGAGCACAAGTTAACTGTAGTGATAATAACATGTGTGTTTTATAAAGAAAAAAATCACTGTAATAGCTTGCAGTAAATTGAGAGCACTTCATAAAAATCTAATCATCTTGAGCACAAGTTGACTGTAGTGAACATACCATTTTATTATTATCTTAATCATCGTTGTTGGGTCAATAGTACCCTGTTACCTACCAAGCAACTATTGCAAAAATTGTGTAAATAATTTTACGATTGATTTATGTGGAATTTTCAATTTCTCCTCTTTCTCGTATATTATTTTCTTACAATACAGAATTTACAATGTGCAAAATTTCACTGTAAAATTAACAATATCAAATGCTATTTTTACTAATTGAACATGTTTTCCCATTCATTGACTAGGAAAAAACCGTTTCTGTGAGCGATAAATTTTAATATATAAATATGTTGTTGAAACACTCTGAGTTTATTTTCTGTCTGCTTCATTTTAAGTATTTTTTTGTGTATTCTTTTTTTTAATGTTATTGTATCTCGATATATTATGTGTTCATTAATTTGTTAATACATACATATATATATATATACATTCATGATTTGTTTTTTCTGAATAATTAGTTACTTTGCTGGTTACATTGATATTTTTACGTTTTTTGCTCTCTATTTGCTTTATTGTTTTTGTGAGATACAATAAGCATTAAATCGCTTATATTTTTTAATTTTATTTTTCACATTTACAATACATCAACTGTATGCTGTAGTGTAGGATGAAAATGCAAACAGTGTTTATGTCACAATTTCCTATCTATTTTTTACATTTTTTCAGTCAATAATTAACTGAATGAAAATTTGAAGTAATGAATTGAATTCATCTCATAGTTAACTGAGTGAAAATTATCAATGTGTTGCTTTTTCTTTGTTCTTTTTATCACTGTGTTTCTGCCTATCAGAAAGAAAAATTGAACGAAGGTGTTGGAGAAAAAAAAAAAGATGAAGAAGGGAGGAAGGGATGGATGTGGGGAAGGTGGCAGAAAGAAAGCATCATTTGCAATATGTTTGAAATTGATTTAAAAAAGGCGAAAAGAGAAATGTGGCTATTTTATTGTTGCGCAATTTACAATAATAAACGCAAAACTCAACTAGTAAACTATTCCTTCTACATAATTTCAGTTGCTTTAATTAACTTATTATGTGATTAATTTTGTGTGTGTTTTTCTGAATTGAAAAATTACAAAATATTTTGATTAACATAAAAGTTAGAATAATTTAAAAGTGATTTTTTTCTTTTCTAAAATTACTTGGAAAATTTTGTACGCAATTTTTATCCTATTATTTATTTTGAGAAGTTTCGTTGAAAGTTATCAATGTAAAAATTTTGAATAGAAATTTCGTTGAAGATTGTTGCTTGTTATAGCAGTTAAATTAGAATTGATAACATTTGCTACCAATTCACACATATTATTGCTTTGTATTTTGTGTTAACAATAAAATGATTTTTTTTTTCGTGTTAGTTTATAATTCATAGCTATGAAAAATTTGCTAATTAATCGCTTTAATACTAATAATTGGTTTAATGTTAAATCACTTAATACTTTCTCAATTTAGTCAGATATTAACTGTTTCAGAGGGAAATAGCTAAATTTCATTTTTTTAATTTGTCATACAATAGAAAAAAAAAGCTACCTTAATCATTGAAAATAAAAAAATTGTTTCAATTATTATTTAATCCATATTAAAGTTATTTCGAGTCATTTTGTTACATTTTCATTTTCTTATTTCGAGTCATTTTCTTCTAAAAATTTTTTCTCATTTTCTTTTCCCAAATTGTCCTCTCTCTCTCTCTCTCTCTCTCTCTTTCCCTTTCCCTCTCTCTATTTTCTTCTTTTAAAGGAAAGAAAACGGTAGAAAATGAACAGAGGTGATGATTGCTATAAATTTGCTACAGTTAAAAATTTTAGTCCCTCTGCTATGTCGCTACAATCATCGTCGATCACCGCTTCCTACTACTCAACTCGTGGTGATTTGGAATCGTTAATCTCATCATCAACTTTTACATCTCTCGATTACTACAGCGTTCTCTCACAACCAATCATGCAATTCGAAGTAATCTAAAAAAAAATCTTTATTACTGCAACTTTTATTAATGTTTATAAAAGAAAAAAAAATTTAGTTTTTTTTTTTAAATCTAATTTTGTGTTGAAAAATTCCAAAATTATACCTGATAAATCATAGATCTTTTCAAATTATTTTGTGCAGTTGAATTTTAATTTAACTATTATCATGATCACTCAGTATATACAATATATTACAAAATTTTTTTTTATGATACAATTTTCTAATTTTAAAATATTTTTACATTTCTCTTGCTACTACTACTGCTACCAGTGGGATGTGAATAATTTTTGTAAACGTTCAATTGTCTTGCTTTTCGCTTCATTTCTTCGTTTGTTTTTGTGATACTAATAGTATTGTAAGACGGGTTTAATTTTTGAAATACAGGTGCTGTAGGATGGGTTCGGTCATTCATTTAACTATCTTACCAATGAAGATTAATTGAAATTAAAAGAAATGTTTCTTTTTTATCTATTAATTATAGGGTTAAGCATTTTGTTAATTAATGTTTTTAAATAATATTTACAAATAATGATGGTTGTTTCTCAGTTTCCTATTATTTCTGGTTGTTACTAAAACTATCATGTTCCACTTTTATGGGCTAATTTTAAAAGTTTATTGAATTTTCATCAAATGTGACTAATAAATATGAGCATAGAGCAAATTAAATTTTTGTATATTATTGCTACTTTTTTCAAATTTTACATAATACTATCGTAAAAACGCCTCCATTTTAAATATTTGGAAAAAAAATTTACCAGAAAAACAGAACTTTTTATTACTTGAATAATAATGATAATTGGTTACCATACTATATTAATGAGTATTGATTAGAGGCATGGCACTGTATGAATATATTCATTTTCATTTGAATTTTTGTTGTTACATTTTTTACACTTTTTTAAATTGTGAAAAGTAAAATTGACAATTTTTGCAATCGGCAAATGCCGATAATTATAATTTCTGCTAAATTCGATTATTCATTTCTAATTTTATGTTTACTGTTCACTTAATGCGCTATACGATTGTTTCAACTTTAATTTATTGTCAATTAAAGTTAGAGTATTTGTTCGTCATTTTCACTGTTTTCTTTCATCGCGTTGTTTCATGTTTTTTTCTTTTTTTTTTTTTGTTCACACAGTACAATTGTAAGTTTGGTGGAAGGAGATGAGAAAAAGCATTTCCTTCTGATCAGCACATTGCGGTATAATTTACTTCATTGCAAAACTTTCCCTTTGATTTCACCTGCCTCTTTCTTCCTTCCCCTCCTCTCTTTTATCAACCTATAAGATATAAAAGGAAAAGTTTTAATGGTAGAAAGATGTATGTTAATTAGTGGATTAATAAATAATGAAATAATGTTGAAAGTATTCATTTAATTTACATCACAACAAAATTCACGTCTATAATATCAATGCACAATTGCTAAAAGTAATATCTGATAATGATGTAGCTGAAGAAATTATTTAGAATATGTCAAAAAAAACGAAAAAGAGAGAAGTGGAAGAGAGAGAGAGAGAGAGAGAGAGAGGGAGAGAGGAAACAGCAAAGGAGAGGAGAGACATCTCTTCTATTTTTTTCTAAAATTTTTCCAAAATTTATGACTGTTTCAAAATATTCTTCTCTCGATTTGTCACATTTTTCATGATATCAACAGAAAAGTGCTCGAATCAATGAAAAAAATGGAAAAAATTCAAAGGAAGAAAAGTCGTAATGATCCACAGAAAGAAAAGATATATTGTGAAAATTTTTTCTCGCAAAAGCGACTAAAGAAAAGTGAAAGTATTAAAATGATGAAAATTTGACGAATTTTTGTCATTGGTATTTCCATGTGGTGGTTGGTATATTTACCCAACAGTAACACACCCGTAAACCAATTCAACAATACAAAGCAAAAAAATTTGGAAAAAAAACAGTTGTAATGACAGCTGGTACTAATAATGGTAATAGCAACGCTAACAATGTTAATAATAATAATAATTAACAATAATGAATAGTAATTAATAGTAGTTAATAATTAATATAATAGTAATAATAATAAATGATTAACAGTAATAAATATGGATTGAATTATCATTAAAAGTTGTTGCAAGAAAGTGAAATTTTCATCGCAGTAGATCATCTATTATTTATAGTAAGTCTTTTTGTGATGCAATAGCTAACACTAATTATTGCCGTACGATTTAAATTAATTTTATAGTGCAAGTGAATAAAAAATGCAAAAGTACACAACAGTATTCGTTTCGCTTTATGAGGAAGATAGCTGAAGTAATTAATATAAAGAATTGAAAGTGCCGTAAGTAATTTTACTAAATCAGTGATTAATCTTATCCATGCAAATGACAATTGAGTTGAAAGCAACGGAACAGAGAGATAGATGTAAGGTTCGATGCAAATTTTATTCAAAATTTTCATCAAATGCAGAGAAAAAGGGGGGGGGAAAAAGATGAAAAGTTGATTTTGCATTCGTTTGTATAAATAACTATTTTTATATCACTTTGAAGTAATTAATTGAATGACTAATCCTTGCAATGTGTGGATGGTAAACCTACAGAGATCCGTTAGGTACGTACATTTCAAAATTCAAATTTTGTTATACATAGTATTTATAATTGAAATAATATGTTACTGTTGAATGGGACAGAAGGAATTTTAAGCGAATTGACTTAATTTAGATTTGCTATTTAATAATATTATTATGCCTTTCATCCTCTCTCCATTTCTCTCTTTCTCTCTCACACTCTCCCCATGAAAATATAGAAAATATCATTTATAAATGTTCACTGCAGAACTTCTGACAAATTTCTCTATCCTTTCACTTCCTATTGTCTTTCAGTAAAAGTTGCTGCAACCAAATGCTTTAAATTTAAATTTATTTTGCATTCAGTAATTTCAGTGAAAATCTTCTCACGGAAATTAGATGCAAATTAAATATTGTTTCTGTGCATACTTAAAATTCAATTATATAAAAATTAAAATTTACTACAATTCGATAAAGTAAGTGTTCATACACACCACTATGATAATATCATTCATTTCATAGAAAAACTAATGGAAAGTCTGAATAGAATTGCAAAAAGAAAATGCAAATATCACCGTTAATTGTATAATTTTTTGAAATAAAATTGTTTTTTTTAAATAAGTTTAAATTATTTAATTTTAATTTTCCTATTTATTTTTACAATTAATATTTTGTATAGCAATTAAATTGCTATGGAAAAAAAGATGAAATTAGTACGATTTTATATTAGCAAATTTTTGTTATTAAATTAGATTAGGCAATAAATATCGATCGATTTCTTCGTTTGTATTCCAAGCATACATGGATAGGCATACACACATACACATACACACACATACACACAGATAAATGAATAGAAAGATGCATAGATAAGTACAGAGATAGACACACGGACAGATAGATAGATAGCTTTAGATAGATACATGGATTAGATAGATAGGCAGACAGACAGGCAGATGTGTAGTCGACTTACGTTGCGAAAACACTCTCATTCACTAATGCACGGCGACGGCTGCAGTAGTAGTAGTAGCAGTAGCAGCAGTGGTAGTAGTTGTGGTAGCAGTGGTAGTAGTAGTGGTACGTGTTGCTAATAATTGCTGCAACGTTTCCATTTATTTCCTTTTTTTTTTTTTTTGCTTTTGCATAATTTTGCATATTTTCAATGAATTTTATAAAATTTAAAAATTTTTTAAATAATCTCTCTAAATTCGTTCACTCTTTTTTTCTTGTCCTCCTCCTCTTCTCTATGAATACAACGAACTTATTGTTAGCCGTTACTCGATTAGCTAGTAGCAGCTATCATGCGGTACACACTTAATGGGTCATTCAAAATTGATTGCTCTATTATTCGTGGTATTGTTACTTACCCTTAAAATTTATCACTTTTTCTTTTCCTCATCTCTCACTCTCACCACGTTGCGTTATCTTTTCCATCTAAATTTTTATTTGTATGCATTCATTCGTTTTGCAACTTAAGGCAAGCATTGATCGTATCGGTGAATGCATTGTTTTGACGTGATAGATTGTTTTTTTTTTGAAATAAATGAAAATATGTTTGAATTCATTTTGCTACAATGTAACAATAAACGATGTGAGCAATTTGTTGATCGCATTACTCATTTTTGTAGTGTAAAATATTGAAAAATAAAAAAAAAAGTGAAAAATGTGGTTTTTTTGAAAACAAAAAAGAGGAAGTTTCATTGTTTTAAGAATTTATTTCAAATGTTTTTAGCTTATTTATGGAATTATTTCTTTTTTTTTCAAATATTGTGAATGTTTATTTTTTTTAAATTAGCACGTTTTACACGCTGAAATGTTAAATATCACTTCAAAAGAAGTAAGCAAGCATTTACTCGATGTTTAAATGATGCGCATACCTCCTTCATTTTACTATTCAATTCAAATGTTTAAATGATTTTTGCGAAAAGTGAGAAGAGATGATAATTTTGGAAAATTTCGAAGTGTGCATTTTTTTTTTGCACTTCTTTTTTTTCATCGACTTAATTGTTCGGATGTATTTTTGAAGTATTTATTTGTTGTAGCATATGTGTCGTAATTAATTAGGCATAAAATAAACGATTTAAAAGATTTTTTTAAAAAAAAAACAAACGAACGAACAGTGTAAGCAATTAATTCTGCAATTTCGTATGAAATTGTATAATTTCGAGAATTTTTTAATTTTTCTCACACAAGTAAGATATAAGTGATAAAGTGAGTGTTTGGATTAAAGGAACGATGAAGTGATAGTGATCAGTAATGAGTGATAAAACAAGTGAGAATGCTGTGTAAATGATAAGTGATTTTAAACCAACGAAACAATAAATGCAGCAGTGAATTTTAGTTTTGAATTTTAATTCGTTTAAAATTCATTGTCTTCTTCTTTCCTGCTTCGAGAGGGGTGCGAGAAGGTGCAAAATTAAAATGTAAAAGATTTAAAACTTATGCCTAATTTCATCATTATAGTACTGTTTTTTATGAATAGTAAAATTTATAAATTGTTTAAATTATCAATTTTTTTG